>CABHPH010154660.1:17563-43836 GCA_902168325.1 Peromyscus nudipes | reverse complement strand
TGCTGTGAGCTGACAATCCACAACATACTCCCAGGGATGTCTGGTTGAGTGCAGAAGTCTCAGACTAAAAATAGGTGGTTATATTAATACAGCATTTCAAAGTAATTTTCTTGGGGTTCAAAGAGCGTGCTTATTGACCATTCTTTCATAGGATCTCAGATGAAAGCCATGTGGTCTACAAAGTCCTTAAAGGCTTCTTTAAAGTCTGCCTGTTTTTCAGAAACCATCAAGAAACATTATCTGACAATTAAATTATCTGGTTTCGCTATGAAATAGTTTTTGGTTATTTCATTGTAGTTTTTTTTTTAATAACAAAACTTTTTTCTGTTCCTGGCTATTATAATACTAATCTCTTGCTAACTAGTCATGAAGCAAACCAACTAATCAGGTGTGTAATTGTATGACATAAAAGTCATGTAGAATATGTAACAACAAAACTCAATACATATCAACCTGATCCTTTTGAAACTTTTATTTTGCTATATTTGATGTGGGGAGAAAATTTAAAATGAATTTTTTGTTCTATTTCTTCTCCCTATAGATTCAATTTCAATTTAATTTCCATTTTACATGTTCACATCTATGTGATACAGTGTCCCCTTATTTCTTTCTTAAGGCCACTAGCTTAAGTTGCAAATATCAGTGTGCGTATACTGACTGAACCCTACAGAACTATATACTCCAAAGAACATAATATGGTCATCTTTACGTTTTGTGTGTTCATCTACTATTTATATTTTAATATGTCTAAAGATAAACATATATACAAATTCTTCTTCAGGATGGTGCTTTAAAGCATTTTCTGTGAGGGTTATGTGCTTACATCACTCAGAACATCTGAACTTGTTGGCAAAGCCTTAGTTTTTCTTTTGGAAGAGCATAGAAGTGAGCAGTTATTATAGAATATGCAATTTCAAGACTTACAGAACCCCAAGGGAACTCACCATAACTGTAATACACTAGCTTGTGTCCATCACCAAACCGACTATAAAGGTACTTTAACTTAGAAAAAAGTCATAATCAACCAGTTAGTTAACTTAGATGAAAAGCCACAGAGTAAAACCTTCAGTTTGAAACAATGTGAGATGTATTAGAAGCATTCAGTACAGAGTTAAGTCAGGTGGGAGATATGCCCATGATTCCCTGACCCTGATGTTTTTTAAACAAAAATGAATATTTAGGTTCCCAAGTAGGTCAACAGAAAAAGAAGCTCTCAGGATGAGGAATGTAAGTTGTGGAAACTCCACATCCTTTAAGAGAGCAGGTGACAGACAGGCGTGTGGCCAGTCTTGCTGCTGAGCAGTCTCAGAACTGACTGTGTCTAATATGTGCAGAGTTCATTATGATCCTGATAACTCACATCCTTCTGGATAAGACTCTCTCCAGGTGTAATGTGGGATGAGTACAGGCGGCACACCCTCAGCCTGACATCCCTCATCCAAGCATCATCTAATTGTGGATGAATCTTATCTGAGTCAGCGCTCTGCTGACAGGAGAGGAGAGCTCTGAGCAGGCTTCATGGTGCTGTCCAAAGGCTGTTCAAGGTCTGTCAGGAATTGAGGCAGATGTCTTTCTCCTTAAGGTGGTATTTCCACATTCTACCATGAGTGGAATTATGAACTCTATAAGACATATTGCTATGTTGGAGATAGAATCACTCCTTTATCAACGGCATTCTCTGTAATCTCTCTAAAAACAATTGAAATTAAAATATAAATAATGAAAATCTAGGCTCTATAGTGACCCTGTGATGGAAGGAATAAAGTAGATTCTGAAAAAGCCATAAGGCATAATCTTACTATGATTTTGATTGTATTAGCATTACTCTTAATTTTAAATATAATGGTTCTACTCTTCTCAAATTATTATTCATCCTTCCTTTACCTTTTTCCATATGAGAAGAAAAGGTATTGTGTAAGTGATCAACTATCTTGTGTAGCAATCAGCCCCTCCTCCATCAATTTTCTTGACACTTGGAATCTAGGTAACTAAGAACAGAAAGGAAACTTTCTCTCCATTTGATTCTCCTTTGGCAGGGATGTGAGGAGAGGACATGATTACGGAAGCACTTTCAGAAGAATTTTAACTCTTTGCATCTCGAGTATGGGACAATTCAACATCTAAGCCTTTAAAGGTACTTTGCACTTGACTGAGTGGACTTAATTTAAGCTATATTTATGTAGTCAGGCCTGGTGATACCTATCTGTATCCCAACTACTAAGGAGGCTGAGGAAAGAGAATCCAAGTTCAAGGCCTGCCTCAATTTCAGAATGAGTTCAAGACCAGCCTGCTCAACTGAGTGGGAATCTATCTCAAAACAAAGGACTTCAGATGAAACTAGGCAGTAAAGCAGTTGTTTCAGGTGCACAAGGCTCTTGGTTCAATTACCAACAGGAGGAAAAAGGGTATATATTAGGATGTATAATAATCCTTTAAAAATTAGAACGTGAAAGAAATTTCTATGCGATTACTACTAGTTTTTGGTGTTTTAAGACCAGAATGTAGAAGATCTAAATAACAGGATTTGGATTTTAAACTCTCAAAATCAATCATAGAGATTGCAGAGATGGTCACACCAAACTTAGCACACCTCCCTGCTATCAAAGACCAAGGCCAGTCCCTGTTTCATTGAACTTGATTCTCTTATTTCTAGACTTTCAACGATCCTAGGCCAATCAGTTGTTGCAACTGATACATAAATAACACTACTATTATGACTTGATGAGAATCTAAAACTCACAGCAGTCACTTTTACAATCAATATCTATTGCTTTGCAAGTAGTGCTGCAGTTTTGAATGGGCTCCCCAAAGTTTTTGTTAGAGTACAGCAGTGTTAGTAGGTGGGGCCTGACAGGAATTTAGACCTTAGACCCACCTTCCTGAATGGATGACTGTGAGTCTCTCTGCAAAGGGTTAGTTCCCCCAGAAGCAGGTGCCTGCTGCTGGCTCACGCTCATCCTTTCACACTCTGTCCTGTTAGGACACAGCACGCCAGATGTTGGCACCATGCCCTTGGACGTCACAGCCTCCAGAATTATGAGCCATATACACTGAACAAATTACCCAGTCAGTAGTTTGCAATGCAACAGGAGAAAAGAAGCTAAAAAGACAGGTGCCCATCAGACCAGAGGTGCAAAAGCCCAGAAACCAGAGGGCCAAATTGTTAGCCAGTCGAATGACTTCAGACAGCTACCGATTTCACTCTTCTTCAGTCATCTAAAGAGATCTTTAATGTAAGTATCTCATCTTCCATTCCATTGCTTTTCAGCTCCATGATGTTCTATATTATACAAGTGTGATCTTTATGTTCCCAGCATGTCTTTGGAACTATTAATGACACACAAAAATTACTTCTTTCCCACTAAACACTCAGCAGAGATCAACCTGTAGGAGAAAAGAAAATGGTAGCAAAGCACAAAAAGCACTAGAGAGTGAGTAGAACATGGCAACAAAACCTATTAATCAGGAGATCCTGAATAATATTACCAACGGCCATGAAATGCCAGAATTGTGGTCATATACCATTACATGTATTGCTTTACTTTATTCTCACAGGAGCTAATAGAGTACCATTACATCCACATAACGGATGGTAAGACTGGGGTTGGAGAGCTTAAGCTCCTGGCCCACATTGTGTTTCTTCATACCTCCTAAAGCTGCATCTCCCACATGATGTGTCTGACTTCCTTGCTTGCCTCGTCTCTTGACCCAGCACTAAACTCCTATCTGAGGTGTTCACATGGGCAAAAATCATCCTAATGATTGATGGCAATCTTTTTGGTTCCCGATTCAGAAAGTGCAAAGGACATTAAACCCCCATGTGTGAGCAATGGTGTTCAACAAAGAATCAGTGAGCGGGTTTAGCTAACCAGAGGAAGCAGAAGCACAAGATGGCAGCATTCGCACCCTAATGAGCACAGAGTTTATCTTGGAGGCCATTTCGGAAGCTTCCCTGCTAAGTTTTCCCTTTTAATGTCCAGGTAACCACTGGGACAGAAGTGTTGCCTCAGGCATGCAAGGGTTTCTTGTGACTAGGATGGAAAGCTCCATATTGTAAAAGCCAGCTTCCTGCTCTGCTTCTCATTCTTTCTAGACTCAACTGTGTTGGCCACACACTGAACCTCAAGCAAGGGAGCTGGGATGTCTTGGTCTCTGATGAAGGACAAGAACAGGCTTTGGTTTTATATCCCCTTTGGTTAGAAGGTCAGCTGCTTCCAAAGCCCTGGTGACAGACACTTTAATAAGGGGGACTTTACGGCTGAAATAACAGTGCTCACCTGCCCTGGGGAATTATGGTCACTTGTCTTGCCCACTGCCTTTATTTTGTTAAACAAACTACAATATGACCTGCCTGAAGAGAAAATATTTATTCAGATCAAGGAAAGGACTTTAATATGTGAAAGAGGTTTGGATGGAACTCTCAAGCCGAAGGAAAAGAGAAAAAAGAAAACATCCTTCATGCAGACTGCATTCTGGTATCCATTCAACCATGGACAGCACTACAGCAGTGCTAAGGCAATGTGAAATAAAATCTTCCTCATCTCAGAGACAGGCTAAAACCTTATCTCAAGCAACAGTCCCGAGTGTTTTATTAAACACATTAAAGCATTTAATTTTAAACATAATTATGTTAACATTTACACAACTGTGTACAGCATTCAATGATATTTTAAAATTTATAAATATAGTTGTACAACCTGCATACACAAACAGGCACACATACATACACGCACACATGCACAGGCACACACACACAAACACGTAGTCACACACACACACACATACACACACACACACACACACACACACACACACACACACACACACAGGTACATAGTGTTCTTGTAAGTTTCTCTAGCAAGAAATCCCTTTCTTTGTTCCATTAGTATAATTCCCAAACTGAAGTCAATGGAGACTCATTAAAATACTTCACATTACTAAAGATTTCCTGTGTTTATCAGCTTTTTGAAGCCTTTCCTTCCAAACTGTTAATATTCTCTATAATAAACAGTTTACATAGTTGTGTGGCATAATGACAATACTAAAATGAATATTTGCTTATGATATACTCAGGGTTCTGTGATGCCTATCTTCACCCCTTTCCCAGGGCTCTGTACTTAGAGTTAATAATGAATCAATTTACATGGTGAGCTGGGGTGACGTTGGATTTGAAGCATGAAAATGTGAGATGCCCTCTTGCTTGTCTTTTGACACTGGGAAAAGTGTTCAAATCTGACCTTGTTCCTCACCTGTCTCAGAAGTTCTGGGGCAGGAAAGGAAGCATCAGGACTAACATATGAAAGAAACCATTGGCAGAGGAAAATCCCCACTACTACCCCACTTCAGGCCACATGTAACATATGTCTATTCTTGAACAGCATTCAAAAAAAAATCTCAGTATTTCCAAATGTAGGGGATGACATGTGCCCTATAAATAATCTAATAAGCATCATGATGCTGGCAGCTAGTTTTGTTTTTCTTTGCTCCAGGACACAAGAACCTGGAAACGTCAGCAGGTACCATCAGCACTCTGATTTACACCTGAAACATTGCAGGGCAACCATGTATCTGAGAACACTCTGAAATGGAAGTGATAAACAATCTTGCTCATGGAAAGCAAGAAGGACAAAATGCCTTGTCCAGTGTCAAGGAACAAAGAACAACTGAGTCAAAATTGATCTGATAGATTCCTGATGAAGCTAAAAAACAATTGTCAGGGCATTAGCAAACAGGGAGGGGAGGAGCGGGGAGGGGAGCAGAGGGATCGAAGCTTCTATGGTAACACCAAATTCTGTAGTTATGAAATCTAGAAATGCATATTTCAGCATACATACAGTCTTGTAGCATTTCAATACCACAGTTTTAACATGTACATCACCTTCTCACCTGTGGCTGTCTGAGGGGCTTCTGTGATCACCTTGACGATAAGCCAGTTCCTTGCCCCTTTGGTTTTATGGTTGAGAACCTCTGCTCCTCTGGGCCCCCCTCCTCCCATCCAGACCCCAATCCTCAGAAAGCCTGCCAAGGGTCAGCTCCTCCCCCAGAGATGCTCAAGACCATGACTACAGGGTATTTAAGACACTGTCCCTAGACCTGACATGTGGTTTCTCTCCTACTTTCTATTCAGCCTGATCTGATTTATTGCATCAGTGGAGAAACCCAATATCGGGGTATGGAAACCTTTCATTTATGAGACAGAGTTTTGTTATATAGTTCATGCTGGCCTCAAACTTACTATGTGGCCCAGGCTGGTTTTGAACTTGTGGCCTCAGATTTTCAAGTATTAGGAGCACAGGCATAATCCACCATATCAGCTGACAATTCTGTTTTCTTCATTCCTATTTCCACTATCCTTTAAGCGTTTTGGAAGTGCCTGTGAGTTTTCTCATGTGAAGGATTCCTAACTTCAGTTGAAGACATGGGAAGCATAAAGTCATTTTAATGTTTGGCTTTAAGAGCCTGCTTGATTTCTAGTAATGGAGAAAAATACATTCAAATGAAGTTGCAGTTTATTAAGCACAGCTAAAGGCTCCCTATTTATCACCCACCCAGCCAGCTTCTTTCTTCCTCGACAGTTATTACTGCAGAAGCAGTCCAGTTTTGGACTCACTGATAGGAAGGACCAGAGGCTCGGGAAAAGCCAACCGGGGCGGAGGGAGAGGGTTTCTGTTGTTATTTCTGTTTTCTTTGTCATTCAGCAGTCTTTCTCCCCCAGCCGTTCAGGGTGCTTGTCTGAAGCTCACAGCCTTCACAAAAGAGCTGGCAACCATTACCCTCTGTTTACCGTCTCAGCTGAGAAACAAAGGAAGAGAGGCGCCCAGCAACAGAAGCACAGCAGGAAGAATTTAAGTTGGCCCCAGTGTTCAGAGCTGAAGTTAAACCAGAGAGTCAATAGCAGCCTTCTTCTCTCAGAAACCCCTTGACTCCTCACAGCTCAGCTGGCAGGGGCTTTAAGTGAGGAGGTGCAAACAACTCTGACTAATGCATAAAGCAGACAGCAGGAAGGTTGGTGCCTGGTGAGGAATGGCGTGCTAAGAACCATTTCCCCCAGTTCTCAGTGTTGAGGTTTGGAGGCAAATGAGATGTCCTAGGTCTCTGAAGCTAGTAGATGACAGTGTAGACAAAGGCCAGAGAGATGCTCAAGTGCCAGTGTCTCCACAGCCCACCAGCTCCACAAAGAAAAGGACTGTGGAGGTTTTCTGATACCCCACCTGCAATTCACACATTTTCAGAAGTAATCCAGAAACAGTGAGATTCTAACAGGACCATTATGGCAGCTCTCCCTATCACAGGTAACTCTGGAGCATGTCTCAGTTACCTGTGATCATCAGCACACCTCGATGTATTACCCTTTATGTGCTGGCGCTTCTGACAAATGTCCTCCAGTAGACAATAGGCTCTTTGCCCTCTGAACATTCTCCACATTCTCCTTTGCCACACAGAACATGTAATTCAAATTTCCCTTCTAATGTCACACTCTTTAAAAAGTATTTGGAATGCCACCTGTCTCAGGGCACCATGATACAATGTAAAAATTTTACTGACATCAGAAGAAACTTGACCTATACCAGAAAAATATATATAAAAAAAATGCATCCCAACCATTTATAGCACTAATACATTTTTATAATCTCTGTCATCTGAACAGTTTTTCAAATTATTCTGGTAATGTTTCAAGCTTTCCTAGCTTTTTCTCCACAGCCACTGTTTAAGCAACAGTAACTGAAGGTCAAATGCCATCAGAAATGCTCGGTTGAAAATCTAGGATGCTATCCCACAGCATAAGCCACATTGTCACAGTGTGTTGTCATGACTGTTTTGTTACTAGTCACTGTTTATCTTATTTTGTCTCCTGTATAAGTAAATTAAGGTCTGACATATGTGTGAGTATACCGAGTATACCGAATTGGGAAAAACAAGATATATTGGTCCTAGCACTATCTGTAGTTTCAGGTACCCACTGGTACTCTCAAAAGTTGCTCTCCAGGGATAAGAGGGGACTAATGTGTTCTCTTTGTACAGATGGAAAAGTCAAGACTCAGAAAAAAATAACTTTTGCTCTAAGACCCAGAACAAGGAATAATCTCGCAGGTTCTTGGTGCATAGAAGCCCCCACTATTACAGACATCAAGTGTCCATTTACAGTGCCTTAAATAAATGCTTCAGACTCATTAATTCTCAAGAGAAACTGGCTCAGTATCAAGGAGCCAGCATCCAGCAGGGACCTGTTGGAGCGTGGTTAACTCATGGATGAGAGAGTATAAAACAAAGGTGTGGGGCTCTGGTCTCCCTTTTCTTCTTTCATTGCTGCTAATCCCATTCTGGAGACCCACCCTCAAGTCTACAGGGTATCCCTCATTGCCTGCCAATGGCCCATATACCATCACCTGTGAATTTGGAGATTAAGTTTCAAACACAAGAACTCAGAAGAACACAGTCAAGCCGAGCTCCGCCATGGTTCCAGACAGAGAAGAGAAGCACCAATACACAGGGAATCTGCTGGTCCTCAGTAGATGGTACTTCAAGTTGTAACTGGCTGACTGAAAGATTAGGCTTAGGAATTGTTTTCTGAAAGAGTTTGGATATAGATATGATGTGCAGCATATGTGTGTACATATGATGTGCAGCAGTTATTCCACTCAGACAGATGCAAGGCTCAGGACTGGGCAGAGCAGGGGAGCCCTCTCACTGACGTTACATAGAACCTATGGGATGCCTGCAGACTTCAAATCCTTTCTTACTCCCTTCCACAGAACTGCAGGTAGTTTTAGAGATCTCAAATAGATCACAAGGTCTTAAGTGAGCCAACTCTGATGTCACACATCTGTAATCCTGGAACTAAAAAATGCTGAGGCAGGAGAATCATGGGTTCATGTCCAGGCTGGGCCACATAGGCAGACCTAACAAAACAAATGAACAAGAAAGGATCATAAGATTCAGTTTTCGTTTTTTTGAAGAAAGGCTTGCTGAAGGAAACACTATCTCTGTGCAGTTTTTGTATAGCCTCGTTTACATCCTAAAGGCTGATGCTGTTGTCTGAATGTACTGCTGTGACTTGTGCTGTCCTTCCATTCTTCATTAGCAGCTCAGGAACCCAAGCTATAAAAGCCTACATGTGGTCTGATGTACCCCACCAAACCTCTTTCTTTTAGGAAGTTGCCCCCCCCCCTCAGCTTAAGCTGCTCACAAGGAACTGGTGCATATGATCCATTCCCTCTTATGAATCCCCAAACCTAGGGAGACCAGTCCTAAAACACAGTTCAGGGGTTGGAAACAGATATGCTTTGCTGACAGCTTCTGGGATCTTGGTGGGTGAACTGAGATAATGGACTACCAGTTCACTCTGGTGACTTTCTAGATCCTGGGTCTCTAGGAGTTCTAGGGGACAATTTTGCGTCTTCCTTCCCTAAAATAACTAAACTTAGAAGTCTACAGGACTCCTTTTTGGGTATGAACCTAAAATCAAAAAATACTCGGCATACATAACCAAAATAAAGGAAGTTAAGAAAGAAGGGTTGGGGGAGGGAAGGAAGTAGAGAGAGGGAGAATACAGAGGGGAGGGAGAGTAGGAAGGAAGGAAGGAGGAAGGTTGGCTGGCTGCAAGGAAAAAAAAGTTATAATAATTCTACTGCAACCCCCCAAAAATAAAAATGCCGGCTTCACTTGTTATCCTACGGTCCGTTACGTTAGTAAAACAGTGCAGGCGCTGGTTAGACTTGGTTAGTGCAGACAGGGAGGAGAAGCTGGCAGGAGGCGAGGAGGAACACCATGAGGCAGAAGACAAGTCTGGGTGTGGAATGGGAGCTGACAGTCCTACAAATGCCCAGACAGAGTGAATCAAAAGGCGAAGGGAAGAACTGAGCCAAACCCTAAGTGGAGCAGGGATAAAGAAGAGATTGGGGCCTGTGCAGTGCCCAGAGAAGGCCAGGGATCGGGGTACCACACAGTCTTCTGTGGGGAAGAGGAAGAAAAGCAAAGACCAGGGATGGACGGTGGAGTCTCCTCTCTCTCTCTCTCTCTCTCTCTCTCTCTCTCTCTCTCTCTCTCTCTGTCTCTCTCTCTGTCTCTCTCTCTCTGTCTCTCTCTCTCTGTCTCTCTCTCTCTGTCTCTGTCTCTGTCTCTCTCTCTCTCTCTCTCTCAGAGAAACAGCGCACAGGTCCTCCAGTTATCTTGAAAGGATACCCACTCTGCAGTGAGATGAACGCAGTTGGTTTAGAAGCGCCAATGGTCAACTAGCTAGTCTGTTTCATATTCTCAGGCTAAATGACTTCCTCAAATTCTATGCTCAGAAACTAGTTATCTGAAGGCTAAGGAATCTCAGGACCACTGCTTCGGCTCCTGAGGGATCAGCAATCCTGAAACTCCTGCAAGGGCTCCAGGCACAGGGAACGATGTGTAACCACCTCCAAAACCCAGGAAAGTGGGGAAGCATATACACATAGTGATTTTTAAAATATTTTCCTGGCTGTCATACAGTGTAGTGTTTGCTTTCCAATTTTTCTGAAATACTCTTTTCCCCAAATAAAAACCCAACAGTATGAGCCCCAGCAACTGCTCCCATCTCTAGCCTTTCAAGCTGTCTGACCTATTTCTGTCCATTCTCTGCTCTACTCTGCTCAACTACAAAGAGCCTTGAATCCTCTGATTCCATGGTTCTGACTCCTAGCTTTGCAAGCAGAGGGGGAAAAGAGTAATAAAAGGAAATCTTCCATTCAGCCTAGATGCCTTTTAATATGGGGTCTACAGAAGTCTACCAAGAAAAAAAAAAACCCAACAACTTTCATGTAGAAAAAAGTCACTAACAAGTTGCATGATAAGCAATACAACCTTGGTTTTTAATAAATATAATTTTAAAAGACTCTCCACTACATAAGGAATTCCTTCAAGCCATAACCAAGCCCATTTTGCCTTGAAAAATGGCCAAGTGAAATAAAAAGGCCTTCAATTTTATTTCTCTACCACAAGACCAGAGTAAGAGAGCAGTGAGTTGTTCTGGATCAGTGAATGCCAACTCCAGAAACCTCTGTCCCTGCAATTACTAAGGAATTATTATGTGAAATGAAATAAGCCACACTCAGAGAGATGTCTATCATGAGTTTGTCCTCATAGATGTGTGTGTGCCTGCGAGCATGCACACATGCACACACACACACACACACACACACACACACACACACTTACATGTGTATGTTGGATGAAAAAGTAGACCAGGGACAATGGGAGGAAAGGGAGAGGTCTATCAAAGGAAGAGGACAAGGAAAGTTGCTGTCATATGTGACATGCAAGCAGAGGGAGGACCCTTTGTGAGTGGAAAGAAAGCAGCCATAGGGTTAAGAGAGGGTTAGGGAAGGGAGGGTGAGATATTGTGGAATAATCTTTTTGTGCAGTGTGAAGAAGTGCCATTCATTGGTTTAATGAAAGCTAAACAGCCAATAGCTAGGCAGGATTTTGCAGGCAGAGAGAATGCTGGGAAGAGGAAAGTAGAGTCACCCAGCAGACACAGAGGGAACAGACATGCAGGAAAAGAGGTAAAAGCCACGAGTCATGTGGCAACATATAGATGAATAGAAATGGGTTAATTTAAGTTAGAAGAGTTAGTTAGAAAGAAGCCTAAGCTATTGGCCAAACTTTCATAATTAATAAGAAGTCTCCCTGTCATATTTGGGAGGTGGCTGGTGGGACAGAGAAAGACTAGCTACAGGGAGAACATCTTGGGGAGGTGAAAAAGAACAAAGTAAAATGGTGTGACTATAACAGTGAAAGCATGCCTTTGCATGATAACCAGGGGTTTTTAGAGTCAGTTGGTTGACAGAAACAGAGAGTTTATTTGGAGACAGAGAGACATTTCCAACTGGACTACTGAGCTGGGGAAAGTATGTGCACAAAAGTCCCACAAAATCAAACCAAGAGGAGCAATTAGATCTCCAGTCACTAACGTAGATAATGACTGAACTTGCACATGTTTTCATTTCTGTGTTAGGGGTTTATGGAGAAAATAAGCCATTGGTCACTGATGGAGTTAAGGAATGTGGCTCCTAAAACTGTACACAAAACACATTAGGTGGTTGTCCTTCATCCCCATAGTATAGGTCAGAAACAGCAGGTACCCTGACTGCTTGTCTGGATGTCCTCTGGTCTGGACCATACATAGCCCAACATAACATCCATTTTTAACTTCCTTTAGCTACCCACATCCTGAAGTTTGTGATGGCAGGAAAAGCTATTGTAGTTCAAAATGTGGGGCTTGGAGCAGGAATGGGCTGCTCCCAATTCTTTTGTGCACACAGAAATTCACTGTGGCTAGTTCACATGAAGAGGATTGATGGGTTAGGATCAACCATGTTTCTGTTCCTCCGATTCATAAGGCTGCTTGCACAGAACAAAGCTAGAGTCTGCAGTGTGGTGTGCGGTTGTTCTAGCCTGTCTGATGTTTATGGCCATGGTGTTGCTTGGAGGATAGTACATTTCATTAGAGAACAAACACTCTGAATTCCAGGAGATGATCATAGTGATCCTTTATAGATAGTATGTAAATCATTCAAGCATACAAAGATATACAAAAATATAGAGCAGGGATTGAAGAATGCCCCCAACTAGATATTGAATGGCAGACAGAAGGACCTTCTCCTCTCCTTTCCTTCTTCTTCTCTTGAATTTGGCAGCCATTTTGCAACCAGGGAAAGGGGAATCTAAGAGAATCACAGAAGCACTGACCCTAATATACCTATGCTCTGGGTCATTGCTGGACAACTAGGCTAGACAAACCCCTTGCAAGCTACTGCAGTGAGCTATTTCTTGTCATCAAACCTGTTACAAATAATGTATATATGTTTTCCATATACTTACTAAAAGATACTTTAAATATATCTATATATAATCAAGGGGGAAAATCTCTAAAATGGGGGGCCAGTAAGAAGGCTTTTCAAAATGTACAACAAAGCTGGACACCATAATGTCCAATTTCTAGTACCCACATAGTAGAAAGAGGGGACCAACTCCCACAAGTTGTCCTCTGGCTTCCACAAACAAATTTCAGGATATGTGCACCCACTCACATAAGTAAATGTAATTTTTAAAGTTTTAAAAGAACAGCTAAGAAATATTGGGCTGCTCCCAATTCTTTTGTGCACACAGAAATTCACTGTGGCTAGTTCACATGAAGAGGATTGATGGGTTAGGGGTCAACCATGTTTCTGTTCCTCCGATTCATAAGGCTGCTTGCACAGAACAAAGCTAGAGTCTGCAGTGTAGTGTGCGGTTGTTCTAGCCTGTCTGATGTTTATGGCCATGGTGTTGCTTGGAGGACAGTACATTTCATTAGAGAACAAACTAAAAGAATAGGAGTCCTCTCACAACCCAAGGCTTGCAGCTGCTGCTGAGTATTCCTGGTCTCCATCACATCCTGAAAGAAGAGATGTACCCATTCAGAAATCTTACCCCACATAGATTTTCCTGAAATGTCATGGGATCACCCTTGCTAGCTAAGAAAATGAAAAATACAGATATTTTACATCAGTTCTGTTGGCTCAACAATCATAGAACCTTGTCTGTGTACTTGGCACAGCTTAGTATGTTTAAGGCTTTGTCTTGTTTCACTTTGAAAAAACTCCACATAGTAGCTTTATTAGCTGTGCATCACAGACAAGCAGATGGAAAGACAGGGGCGCCATAGCAAAACTGCTTGCCCGAACCACATAGTGAGCATATGATGAAGTGTGCTTAGCCATAGCACTGAGCACAAGCAGTGCAATGCCACTCTGTGTATGTTTTAATATGAATATGCTTGGGAACCAAACTCATTCCTACTCCCATACAATAGAGAATGGTCCCACATCTGTGTGTCTCAACAGCACAAATACCATCTTATCCACATGTCAGATGGGAGTTAAGGGAAGGAATAATTGCTGAAATGAGAAAACATCTGCCTTCAACTATAGCATATGAAAAAACAAAGGAAACAAAACCAAGAGAGGAAGAGGAAGGCAAACTGCCGTGACATCTGTTCAGTGCACCCAGGGAACATGGATGAACAGGCCCACGGTTCTGACAGGATAGCACACACCAACTTCAAAACTTCTTCCTTTTCTTGGCAAAGATGTCCTGGAAGTAGCTCTAGCCATGAGGAGGGTATTTGGGGGTGTTTACACTCTTTGTTCTCTGTGACTTAGAGCTGTCACAGCTGGCAGGAACTCAAAGATCAAGTCAAGTCTGTTATCATCTTACCTTAGTACTTTCACATGCTACATGTGGGGACCTCACCTGCTCTGAGTGTCAAACAACAGTCTCCATTAAATGTTCAGAGTCCAGGAATATTTCCCTGGAGACTTGCTGTAATGCACATAACATGTTTGAAATGGGTCTTAAATGCTATCTCTATAAGAGCTCTGGTTCAAGGATATCTCATCAAACATCCTCAAAGTCCTGATGTGAGCATTTTGTGAAAGTCTTCAGGAATCTCACAGGGGTTCTAGCTTGTAGCAACATTTGTAGAGATTTGCGTTTTCAGCATACATTTACATTGATAGTATCAGCCATGACAGGATTACCATTAGCGCCCTGGTATGATTCTCTACTACCCTTGGACCCTCAGACAAGTCTTACACCTAACCAGAGTCCCCATTTCAGCAACCATGATTTCTAGTGACTGTAGACGTATCTTCAAAGGCCAGTCATTGACTTGTAGTCTCAAAGCACCTGGCCTTGAGCCTCAGCCACAGTTGGCTAATGGGAGTGATGGTATGATTTACATTATCTTAGAATGACTTAATTGGGTGGAAGTTCAAGAACGGGTTTACCAAAAGCAGTGTAACACAGAGAGTACCACACTGAACATTCTAGTCACAGGTTGCACTTAGATTTCTCTAGATGCTAACCACTGTTTCTAGAGTGGCTGATAGGCATCATCTCTTTCCATGGCTGTGCTGCCAGGTCCAATAAAATGCAAACTCAGGAGTTCAAGGTCAGTCCCAGTTTAGCCACAAGCTTTACTCTTAAAGATGACAGGAGAGATGGGAAGAGAGAATATTCTATCTTTATAGGGGATTTTGCATTTTCCCACCTGCTCAGGTTTTTGTTTCTCTTGTTATGATACAGCACCCTGAACAAGAGCGTCATGGGAGAAATGGTAGTTTATTTGACTAACAATTCCTGCTCACAGTCCCTCATTTCAGGGGAAGTTGAGGTGGGAACTGATGCAGCTACTAATATCACATATACAGTTAAAAGCCAAGAGAGAACGAAGGCATCCTGGATTGCTTGGTGCCTATGTTCAGTTAGCTTTCTCTACTCTTACATGGTTCAGGACCCAGACCATGAAATGGTGCTGCCCTCATTAAAGGTGGGTCTTCCCACCCCAATTAACAATTAAGATAATCACCCATAGACTTGCCCTCAGGCCACCCTGGTCTAGATCATTTCCCATTAAGACCTGCTTCCTAGTTGATTCTAGGAAGTTGTCAGTTAACAACTACCCATCACATCCCTGCACAGAAACTTCTTCTCATCAGGACCAGTGTTTCTTCACTTCTCCTCCCTCCCTTCCACCTTCCTTCCTCCTTCTCCCTCATTTCCTTACTTCCTTCTTTGTCTTCCTTTCTCTCTCTTCTATTTCTTTTTCTTATTTTGTCTAATTAGATCACCTCTATTATGCCACAGAACATCGTTGAGGGAATATTTTTTATTATTCTTCTGACTCTCCTCTCCTTAAAGACTTACCCATTTCATAAAATTCTTGCAATATTTACTCTATATAATTTGTTATCCCTGAGCACTTTGGTTTCATGAATGCAATATCTCTTAAGCATTATTCTCTAAAAAAAAAAATTAGAAAACACAGTTTTTTTTCCTTATTACGCAATCTCTGTAGATGTGTCAGCTGACAAAGAAAGCCCAAGAATAATGAATTATGTACCATTTCAGAAAACGTGTGTTCCTCAATACAGGCATGATCTTCAGTGGCCCCTGAGCTACCACAAGCAGAGTCAAGTCTCAAGCTGATGACTTGTCAACGATATGTTAATCCTTTGTAAGAGAATGTGCTTGTCAGCATTTTCCAAACCATTACATCCCAGAAAGTCAGTGTGCATTTTTGGAAGAAGAGGGGTTCCACTGTGTTGAGTTGGGTGGGTGCTTCCTGCAGGTCTAGGCTGTCAGGGTCATCTGGGGTCAAGTCTGAAACCTATCAACTCCCTAAGAGAAACTACAGCTGCCTTAAAGGAATCTCCCAGATGTGTCTTGGATACAAGTCATCAGCTCTCATTTGCTGGAGTTTGGAATCTGTGAGGCTCTGGGATCAGGATGCCAAGTGGGAAACTACTGCCCAGGATAGAACATAGCACGTGCCTCCAAGGAAAAGCCAAAGAGAAAGGGCTTGGGAGAAAAACTGACTCACTTCCTTTAGCTCAATGTTTAAAACTCATTTAGCTATGGAAAACTCAGCTGCTTTCCTCCTTTGGGCTCTCTGCTCAGCATCAGCCCCTACCTAATAACAACATTCCATTGAATAAAATGTGGAAAACACAAGTAAAAGCAAATTCAGGGGTGTCACAACCTTCTCTAATTATACTCAGATTCTCATGTTCACATATACTTGACTAGGAATGGCAGATAATTCCAACAGATAACTCTTAGTGCCCTGGCTCTTATCCAGTACTCATTGTCCTTTTTCTCATGTACGTACATTTACAGAAAGGTACATAAAAAAAATGACTTTTAAAAGCCGATTCCCTTAATACCTTGAATCCCCAATCTTGTAAGCTCCTTAAATGTGAGGACCATGGCTTTCATTTTCCCATCAGTGGCACATTGCACAGGATATAAAAGGAATCAATATTTGGTATTGGTGCTGATGGGCGAGGCCCACCACACACTGAACATGGGAAATTATTAAAGCCATTGTTTAAAAAAAAAAAAAACTCATTTAAAGCAACACATAAAGAAGTGAGAGTGGAGAGTGGCTAGATGCCACCCAACGTCTCAAGCAACCAAACATCGTTTGAATTAAGCCACATGCATGCAAGTACTTTCCCACCATTCAGTGTCATATAATAAACAAGTTCTGTACCTTGTCCACCACCTTGACTGATGCCAGAATGCCAAGCAGCTACCCCCAGTCAAGTTCAGCAATTAAAGAAAAACACAGAGCACTCCAAGGAAGGTATTGTGATGCGAACTATTCACTTGGCCTGTCACTGCCTGAAATCTTCCATACTTTCCAAGAATCAGTTGGAATTTTCAGGTCTGTGTTCAAGCAGCCATCAGTGAGCTTCTACTAGATGAAGGTTCTGTAAGAAGGCACTTGATCTGCTCACTGCTGTGACAATGCTGTGCAGAGCATAGCACATGTTCTATAATTAGCCGACTTGGACGAATGCAGGGACAGACTTCCCAGTGAGCATGGATGAGCACACCTTCTGACACCACAGACTTAGACCACAGCGCCTGTCCCACAGCATCTACCTCGGTTACCACCACACTTGTCCATCTTGGGTCGCCAGTCTAGATGTGAGCCTCCTGGTTTCTGAGGCATGTTTCCCTAAAATGTTTGTTTATCTTCAACTAAACTTTTCTGAAACTTTTGTTTGTTTGATAAAGGACTCATTAATGTTGACTATATTTCAGTAAAGCAATGTTTTTGCCTTTATGGGTATTTTAATTCAAGAAATTATAAATACATTTATTTCTATAAGTTGGAATTCTTCTACCATGACTTCATGTTCCAAGAATCTAAAGACAAAGAGGAAATGGTCAATTAAGACTACATAAAAGAAAAAGGAGGAAGATTCCTTTCTTAGGACCACAAGCATTCTAAAATACAAGTATCTCAGTGAGTTCGACATCTCTATGTTTCTTGCCATTTACATATACCTCTAATTTTCAAAATACAACCCCAACCTCCAGGATGTTGGCTGCAATATAAAGTTGTAAAAGTTGAGGAAGCCTAGAAAAGGTAAATTTGGAAAACACAAAGAAACCAGAGGCACAGAAGACCATCTTTCCATCCGTGAGGAAACAGTCAGTTTTTCCTTCTGCAACCTCATAGGAGCTTCCTGGGAAATCACTCCCTGTCTCACTAGTTGGTCCTCGAGGGACTGGGCATCAAGGTTGTCATTCACTTGTCTAGTTCTCAGTTTGACCCACACTAAGATCAGGATTTCCACTATACCATGAAATATCATGAGGGAGTTGTGGTTTGCAAAGAACATATTTTGAACGTTAAGACAGGGATAACTTCCCCCAAAGTACCCTGGAAGTGGTAGGAGATTTATAATAACCCTTCCTCTCTGTCTTTCTAGACCAAGTCTCCCTGACAGATGGGGTCTTCTGTATTGAATAAATAGAAATAAAACCTGGGCCTTTTAGGATCAAAGTATCATGTTTATAGCTTGAGAAGGCAGGGGTCACTTTGAAGAAAATCCTCCAGGTCAGTTGGTTCAGTCTCCTGGCATGGTCAGACTTCTTTCTACAGGTCTTCCATACATCAAACGTCATGTCATGGAACTGTATTGGTGCCAACAGAAAAAGCTGTAGGAGAGACAAACACTCTGAAAAGATGTAAGGTGTCACTATTTAGCTTTGAGTGTGCAGTGACTACCACAAAGAAGCCATAGACTTTGGTAACTGATGTTGGTCTAGTGAAGGAACTTGATAATTAGGAACACCTGAGAACATGACTTCATTTGTGTATTGCTCAAAGCACACTTGCCAGGTGTCCAGGACTTTGAAGAACAAATTCCTTTCTCAACCAACAGCCATGCCTCTTCCTGAAAAGTGCCTCTTGCTAATTCCAGAAGCAAATACAGTTGTTTTTTTGTTTGTTTTTTGTTTTCTTAAAGATTTATTTATTTATTATGTATACAGCGTTCTGTTTACATGCATGCTTGCAGGCCAGAAGAGGGCACCAGATCTCATTCCAGATGGTTGTGAGCCACCATGTGGTTGCTGGGAATTCAACTCAGGACCTCTGGAAGAGCAGCCAGTGCTCCTAACCGCGGAGTCATATCTCCAGCCCCAGCAAAAACACCTAAACAACAACACCCCAAAACAACCAACCAAACAAACAAAAACCCCTCCAACCTCAAGCAACCTGGCAGATCTGT
Organism: Peromyscus nudipes; assembly: GCA_902168325.1. Lineage (NCBI taxonomy): Eukaryota > Metazoa > Chordata > Mammalia > Rodentia > Cricetidae > Peromyscus > Peromyscus nudipes. The sequence continues at coordinate 24,739 of CABHPH010154660.1, read as the reverse complement.
AAGTGCTTAACTACAGCAGAAAAACTGAAGGGACATCCATTAGGGAAAAAAAAATCTGAAATATTTTTTTGAATCAAACTAGTGCCAACCTAAAGAAAAGTGGCGTGAATCTCCATGTCCTGGTGCTCGGAAGGAATGGAAGGGAATCAGTTTGCTCTTGCAGGCTCCTGATTTTATTTATCCCTTCATTTTTATTTTGACAGCTACACTGGGGAATACTTCTTTCCAATGATGCTAAGTAAGCAGAGCACTCTAGAATCCTGGCTACATTTAAATTAATTGAACACCATGTCAAGATTAAGAATAATTCTCCCTGTGGTTCCAAATCTAGCACCCTCTTGGTGGCACAGTCCACATATTGAGTGACAGGTATTTACCACATGACAAGGAACTGAATTTGAGAGGAAGGCAATGTGGTCATTATGCCTCCTTGTTCTCTCCTCCTCTAGGCTGAAGGGCAAAGCAAAACTGATAGAAAGACAATGATTCCAAAAGGGACTTCATCATTTTTCCTCAAAATAAAAGTAAGAAATATGCTTAATTTTAGAGGGCATTTAGAAAAATTGATTGACAATTTGGTTATATAAGTTGCCAAGACTAACCTAAGCAGTTAATTGTGAAGTAGTCAAGAAGTGAACACTCTCCAATTTAACTCGCTAAGCATGGGTAGCCGAGGGCATATTTTTGGCATGATATTAAGAGAATGATTTTAATAGAAATTCACTTAGTTTTTTTTTAAACCAAAGCAACTAATAAATATGCATTTGGTATATATTCTTCAAGAACAAAGAGTTAAAACTGCCAATAAGCATGTTATCTCAGAGCACAGGTTGGTTCTCAGTCCCAAACTCTCACTTTGCTTCAGCTAAATAAGACCTCCTCTGCTTATGGAGCGGAACTCCGAGTGGAGTGTCTGCTTTGTACTTCCTGAGCAATCCCATCTTCCTAGCATCATCTAGTCCTAACCTTGCTTTGCTCATGGCACAGCCTGGACTAGGAGGCTCTGCAGAGGCTTTGAAGGTCATCCAACCTAGCACTTTCTGTTCAGTGTCTACTTGAGGACTCATTTTTTTTCATGATAAACCCTTTGGGAAATCTTTTAATGATCTCATCATTTTTGCATGGTGTGTGAGAGAAGATTTGAAATAAAGCATTTCACTTGAGATCAATACATTATTAAAGATTTTATCTCAAAGTTCATTTAATACAACTTTAATAATATTCATTATGTATGAAGACAAATTTCAACTTTCCCTCATGTATAAGTAATATATTCTGTTTAATTTACTTCAAATTTATTTTATAAGAAAAATTGTAGTTTGTCTATAATTAAAATTTGAAATAGCATTATGGTAGGTATTATTTATTTACCTAGAATCAAGTATTCAACTACTGAATATCTTATCAAATATAAACTTGATTTTTGATAATGGAAAGGTACATATCACATACTTAAAATTAACTATTTTTTTTCCATTTTTATTATTTCAGGATTCAATTGCGACCTATTGACAACCATTGAGTACATGGATGCTGTTTAATCTCCATGATTAAGAGAGCAAAGAAGACAGAACAGGCACTCGGTTTTGCATTTTTTAGAAGCTGATATGCAGTATTAACATGCTGATCAGCTCAGCTTGGAAATACCTTCATGACGACCTCATCAGCGTCAGTGTGAATGCCACTTTTCAGTGTCTTGTCAGTTTAAGGGTGCTTCAACGTTTCTTATGATTTCTCCTTTCAACCCCAAAATCTATTAATGTAAAACATCATGCATGTTTAAGAATTAAAAATCAGGTTGAGTATGTCTGTGGTGATATATTGTGTACTCTAATAAAATTTGCCTGAAGATCAGAGAACAGAGCAAGTCACTAGATTAAACATAGATGCTAGGTAGTGGTGGCACACACCTTTAATCCTAACACTTGGGAAGTAGAGATCTGTCTGGATCTCTGTGAGTTCAAAGCCACCCTGGATTACATGAAATTGACTCAGTCTAGGAGAGAAACAGAGCCAGGCAGTGGTGGCACACACCTTTAATCCCAGCACTTGAGATCTCACGCTTTAGCTACCAGTATTTGGGAAGCACACACGCCTTTAATCCCAGCACTAGGAAGGAAGTGAAATAGCTGGGCGGAGAAAGGTAATAAGGTGTGAGGAGACAGGAACTAAAGCCTTTTCAGGTAGAAGGCCTTTAGGATAGAGAGCTTTTTTGGCTGAGGACTCAGAGGCTTTCAAACAGAGGATTCGTGGAGTTGGCGAGGTGAGACGTGGCAGTGGCTTGTTCCTTTATCTCTCTGATCTTTCAGCATTCACGGCACTATCTGGCTCTGGGTTTTTTTTTATTATTATAAGACCATATTAGATTTCAAGCTCTATATGTGTCTAACACACAAGGCATGGAGCCTGATCTCAGGCTACTGACTGTACATGTGCATACGACCTTCCCTCACTATGGTGACTGTGGCCAGGAAGCCTGCCAGGTGAAAGGTCTAGTGAAGAGGTTGGAGAACTTATTTAGAAACTAACTAAAACTCCTGGTTATTTGGCTACAGAGATAACACACAGGGACACTGGTTACCACAGCCTTAGCAACAACCCCAGCCCACCCTACCCCCCACCCCTAGTGCCAAACCCAGGCCAGGTGAGGCTTAATTCCTTGGAGGCAGCTTTGGAGGTGAAATAAAGAGTGGCCCAGCAGGAAGTAGCAAGGGAGTCCCCTGAGCACTATCAGGCTGTAACTCCTTGTGGTTTAAAGTCTCCTGTGGTGAAGGAGATGACTCTGCGGCTAAGGTGCCTGACACTAATGTGAAAACCAGAGTTCAGGTCACCAGCACCCACAAAAAAACTCTAGGCGAACATTGTGGGCCACCTCTACACCTATGCTTGTAAAGCGGAGAAGGACAAACTAACTAGATAAAGAATCAGTGAGCTCTTGGTTCAAGAGCCGTGGCTTCAATGTGTAAGATGCAGAGTGATCAAGGAAGACACTCAAGTTCAATCTCAGCCCCCGACACACACAAACACACCTATACACAGGAAGAATAAAAGGAATGATAAAGACAGAATCAGAGAGGGAAACCCAGCTCCAGTCCTGAGACCCACAAGAAGCAAACGCTGACAGCAAGTAAAACAAGCATGCAGCATAGAGTTCTCCCTAATGCTCAGGAAGACTAAAATTCCCTTTCCTTCTATCAGACCTAGACAGGGCTGTGTTTTCCTTTGCTTAGTCAAAAAAAAAAAAAAAAAAAAAAAAACCTTAGCAACTTTTATAGAGTGTTTGGTTTGTTTTATTTGCAATCCCTGAAACTGAACTTAGGGCTTTGAGAATGCTAGGCAAATGCTCTCCTACTGAGCTACTGCCCCAGCCTTTTTGTAAATGTGAAAAATCAGCAAGTCTGGGTTTGTGTGATGAAGTTTTATACCAGTGCAGGCAGGAGAGTATCACTATGCTCCCCTCTGAACCTTAGAATCAATTAAAATTATGCAATGGTCTACTAACTAGTCAAAGATTACAAAAGTTCTTAGGTTAAGAAAAATAGAGGAAACTGTGTTTTATACATGCATAGAAGAAGATACTAGGGCATGATAAATGTGCTTAGCACCTAGTCTCTGAGAGTTTATCATACAGAATCATGTTGGCTTTACACTAATAAAGCATATGCATTCTTAAAATCATCTGTGCTCTGCACCAACATACAATAAAGCCAAACAGCTCATCAGGTAGATAAGGCTTGGGGAGCACTACAATCAAAACATTGCTCATAACATATCTTTTGAAAAGCAAGACGCTAATAAAATGGTAGCAAAATGTAACGTGTTAAATGGTTGAAAACTATATGAATACTACAGTAGAGTTTGCAGTTTATCTTGTTAAAAAAAATGTCCTAGAATTTAGAGGGAAGAGGTCATGGAAAGGGATGTGAGTTACCCTGAATTTACTGGTTAGTTTCTGTAAAGTGGTGGGAAGCATCAGATGGCAAATTGCTGAACCAAGAGGATGGCTGAGGCTCAGAACATGGACATGAGTGCCCTTGTGGCATTTCTGTGAGGCTGCAGTCATGGTTTTGACATCACTTCATACTTCTTGGAGGATCTCCATATTCTGAGCTTTGGTGATGTGGGGGTGTAGACTCCATGTTGTATACCATTGCAGAGCACCAAGAATCTCAAGATTTTGTCGAAACTATGGAAGGTACCAAAAGGAAGACGCTTTGATGGGAAAAACACATGCTTTGGTCACAGACCAATCCTTAGTCTGTGGTTAAGAGGCCTCTGCTGGTAAATTAGGAGCACCTGGGAACCTTCTGAGTAGGATAAAAATTTCTCTGCAAGAAGAACATTCCTTCTGTTTAAGGAGACGATGAAGCTCACCCAAAATACACAGGCAAAAGAATGTTTTCAATTGGCTATGTTTGCTCCACATATCACTGTCAGGCTTCTATGACAGTCAGACTGGAGTTCCCAGTAATTTCCAAGGCAATTGTTGTTAGTATGATTGATATAGAAGCCAGTTCCTGTTTTGTGTGGAATAAAAATGACTAGTGGACTCCCAGAGCCTTTAAAACATAACTCAGTTATTTTCTGAAACTAGGATATCTCTACATAAGAAGTCTTGTTTTCTCAGCTTATATGTAAGATGACATGTTGTAGCTAGAGTTTTCCTGCCGTGCCCACAGTCAGGACAAATCTCTGCCACCCGCCAGTCTCCAGCTCCCAAGTCCCGCCAGTCTCCGAGCCCACTTATAAAATAAACACACAGACGCTTACATTATTTAAACTGCTTGGCCATTAGCTCAGGCCTATCATTGTCTAGCTCTTACTCTTATATTTAGCCCATTTCTATTAATCTCTACTTTGCCACGTGGCTCGTGGCTTACCGGTACCTTACATCTTCCTTCCTCTCGCCGCGGCTCCAGCCGTCCCCCCTCCACCTTCCTGTTCCCTCAATTCTCCTCTCTGTTAGTCCCGCCTATACTTCCTGTTTGGCTACCGGCCAATCAGCGCTTTATTGATACAGAGTGATATCCACAGCAACATGTATGCTTTGCTTTTCTCCAGACTCAACAAAAGTGGGACAGAAAAGAACCACTCTTATCCAATAGGCTTGTCAGACTCTGAGAATCCTCCAGGATGTAACATTCCAAGAACACCCACAGGTATGACTGCCTCTACTACATTAATAGTGACTAGGCATCTTCACATAGATTACTAACATGCTCTGGAATTTTTAATTGGCAAATCACAACCCAAGGAATTAAAATAGTTTTGTCTTGGGAAGATCACAGCTCCTGTTTCCAAAGTTTACAGGCATGATTGAAAAGATGGCCTTGTATATACTATATCTCTTCAAGGATAAAAGAAAAATTGTAAATGGAAAGAAACAGGGAATCAAAAAGTTTGTTGTTTGTTTTTCCTTTAAGACAATGAAATATACATTCTGTCTACAGCCACAGATTGAAGTGATTGCTTTCCATTCAAATATTAAAAGAAAAGAAAAAAGAGGGTCTAATAAGATGAGCTACAGAAGTCAAGAAAAAACTCTCATTTCAATCTTCCCTCTAGACCCAATTAGTTGGAAGCCTTAGAAAAAGAACAATGCACCAATTCTTTGCAGCAACAAATTATAGAAGTCCTTACCTTTCAGTCAGAGTAAGTGACAGATAACAGCATATCTGTCTGATAAAGCCTGCAATGCACACTTTTTGTTGAACTCCTCATGCAGTCCCCTAAGAACTGTGTGTCAGAACTCCAGCCTGCCTGCTCCGTCCTTCATTCACTGTCTGGATAACAAGAAAGAGCCAGGGAAGGCAACCATCTCCCTTTCTTACAAACCTTGTCCTGGAAGAAGACAGAGGAGGATGGAAGGAAAAATGGAAAGGATCATGATAATCACTCTCACAGAGTTGAAGAATTGGCCATGAACTCAACACACAGCAATGAGCCCCTTAGTTTGAATGGTGCTGGTTACAAGTCCTGAGCCTGCCCTACTTCTGTCTCCCAAGGGAAAAAAAGTATGTACATCTGTCCTCCTCCTCCTCCTCCTCTTCCTCCTCCTCCTCCTCCTCCTCCTCCTCCTCCTCCTCCTCCTCCCCCACTCAAGTGTGTGTAAGAAAGAGAAAGAGTGTGCACCAATGTATGGACGAGGAGGGAAGGGCTGAAGAGAATGGGGAATGTGAACACCATATGGAATGAGCCTCAGAACGATGAGGTCAGAACTGCCAAAGGCTGCCTTCTGGGGCAGCAGGTTTGCACAAGGCTTCATGGCGTTGCAGGAAAGGGGGTTGTGGGAACACCTAACACAAGTAACTAAAAGAAGAAATTAGATACAAAATGAGCTGGCTGAACTGCCAAGAATCAGTGATCCAGACACTACAGGTTCTTGGATTTCATTTTCATGCAGCCTGTGGATTGACTCCCTCCCACCCCCACCCCTTGCTAGAAAGTTCTGGGTCCCTGGGGTGCCGAGTTCCAGAGGACCCAATTAACACCATACTTGGCTAGCTCCCTGGTATGATCAGTATGACATATGCTGCCGTTAGCATTACTTTAAAATAAGAGAGCCCGCTCTAATTTATCTCCTCTGTAGAGTGACAGCCAAGTGGGGTGTCAGGAGGGGTACCCACATATCAGACAAGAAGTAGGCTATAACTTGACGGAATCTGTTTAAGACCTTCATTTTGAAGGGAGCTTTGAGTTGGTAAGTTGCCTTCCCTGCATCTGCAGGTCTTCCTGGCCCAGAGGCACTTTCAGGCTTTTCTGGGTCGGACTGACCACTGGTCATGACCTAATCCTGGTGTTTTGGCAAATGATGAACTGGATAACATTGTCTGGGAAGTGTTATCTTGTCTCCTGTCACAGTGACCTTCACAGTAGGTCTTCCTTACTAATTGGTACGTTTTCCCCACTGGTTTTAATTCTGCTTCATTGTCAGGTAACTGAAGTTTATCATAACCCAGAGATAAAGCAAGATGACAAACAGCACAGAATTTACATATTCATCTTGCTGTTACCAAAAGAAGGCTGCTCTTCTGAAGCTTGTCTCGGCTCTTCACGGTATCATTTTCAGTATGACTAGCTTCTTCTGGGATACATCCTTTTCTAGACCTTGTGCTTGACACGCCTTTGTTCTCTCTCTCTCTCTCTCTCTCTCTCTCTCTCTCTCTCTCTCTCTCT
>CABHPH010154659.1:0-28715 GCA_902168325.1 Peromyscus nudipes | reverse complement strand
TTCAGATTATGCTAGACTAGGTGACCAAGAATTGTCTTCACTTCTCAGTGCTGGAATTACAGACATGTACCACATACCATTATCTACTGTAAAAAATATAGAGGGGAGTTAGAGAGATGGCTCAGCAGTCAATAGTCCTGACTACTCTACCAGAGGACCAGAGTTTGATTCCCAGCACTCATATGATGGCTAACAACCATCTGTAACTCAGTTCCAAGGGATTCAACACCCTTTTCTAGCGTCTTAGGGCACTGCACATATGTTGTACACAGACAAACATGCAAGCAAAACACACAAAATAAATTTTTTTTTTTTTTTTAAATCTGAGACAGTTTCACCGTGTAGCCCTGGCTGTAGACCAGGCTAACCTCGAACTCACAGAAATCCCCCTGCTCCTGTCTTCTGAGTGCTGAGGTTAAAGGTTTGCACTGCCACCACCACCTGGCTTCAAAAAAAAAAGTTTTTAAAAGAAAATAAATAACATTACAAGGAAAAAGCAAAGGAGTATAATGTAAAGCCAACCCCTACCACAGGATTGGCTAAGCAGATGTTACACTAAGTACTTGCCGCAACACAGAACATACCAGAACCATATCCAGGGATCGGCCCTTTGGTCTGAAGGTCTGGGAGTCCCACATTCAGCGCGTTGGGTACCATGTTGTCCAAATGTGGCTTAGGCCCAACAGGATGAGATGGCGAATGCTTCATGCTAGGCTGCCGCTGTTGTTGCTGCTGCTGCTGCTGCTGCTGCTGCTGCTGCAGAGCACTCATCATCCTTGCCAGCTGCAGGTCAGCATCCATCAAGGAAAGACCCGAGAGAAATGGACAGATGATAAGCCAGTACCCCAAAAGAGCTGATAATCCAAAGGCGTTCCTCACCCAGAACACTAGGGCACCTCCCCAACCACCCACCTGCTGTTCTTGCTGCTGGCGTACTGCTTGAGAAATCTTTCTCTGGTTCTGTAGCAACTGCTGCTGTTGCTGCTGCTGCAGGAGAAGCTGACATGCCTACAAAACAATGAGGGAACTGCAGCTTCCTGAGACGGACAGGAGAGTCTGCATGTAAAGCACCCATAACCAAGTTCCTAGTCTATAGTTAGGGCCACCTTCAGGCAAACTGATATATCAATTTTTAATCATAATCATCTGTATAAAAGTTTGAACACAAAGTGACAAAGAGAAGGAAATAAATGCAAAGGGAAAAAGAGAAGCAAATAACCTTTTTAGCAATAGGAGCAAAATATGCTACTTACCAACTGAAACTGGGGAATCTGTGGAAGCTGGCTCAGCATGGCAATTTGTTGAGGAGATAACTGAGGCCCCACATTAAAGAGACCTGGATTCAGGCCACTGTTGGGGAACTGCTTGAGCATTGAGGCAGAAACCTAACCAGAAGACAGAGGGAAAATCCTTAGAATTTATCAAAATAACACCGCCCCCCCCCCCTTTTGCTCCTGTGAAAAAGACTTGCTAGCTCTAAAGGATGCACTGTCAGCTTCTTGAGAACTATCTACAACATGTTCCACAGTGTTCACAGTGGTTATCTATCTCTGGGCTAGGAAGCTCTTAAGACCCTTTTAATTCTCTCCTAAGACTTTCTAATTTCCTGCAGTAAAAATGATGAAATTTTAAGTCAGGACAAAATCTTTAAGAAAAAAATCTAATGACAATATGGCTTTTCTCTATTTGAAAAATTAGTATTGGAAACATGCCATACAACAAAACACAATAAACTGCTTAGAGCTAATAAATGTTTACCAGAAGCTGGGTGTGGTGGCGCACGCCTTTAAACCCAGCACTCTGGAGGCAGAGGCAGGCAGATCTCTGTGGCCTGGTGTACAGAGCAAGTTCCAGAACAGTCAGGGCTACTTCAGAGAAATCCTGTCTTAACAGCCCCCAAAACAAAACAAAACGCTTACCAGAAAGCACTTACTATACAAATAAGAATATGTATGTATGTATGTATGTATTTTTGGCAGGGGAGACAGGGTCTTATTACTATGTTGCCTTGGCTGACCTCAAACTCATTGGGGTTTGCCCTTCTCTGCTTCCTGAATGCTGGGATTAAAGGTCTGTCTGCCTGTACCTTAATGTGGTACCACTGTCAGTAGGGCCATAGAGCACAACCCTAAAGCCCCCACACAGAATAGGGGTTAAGAGCTTACTTAGTGCTAATGGGGCAAGGCAGTACGTGTCTTTTTGTCACAACTCCTTGGGAAGCAGATGTATCTCCTGAGCCCTGGAATTCTGGGCCACTCTGACAATGTATAGAGACCCCCAATAAAAGTAGTAAAAAAGCCAGGTGGTGGTGGTGCACGCCTTTAATCCCAGCTCTTGGGAGGCAAAGGCAGGTAGATCTCAGTGAGTTCCAGCCTAGCCTGGTCTACAAAATGAGTTCCAAGACAGCCAGGACTGTTCCACAGAGAAACCCTGTCTCGAAAGACAAAAAACAAATAAATAAAAATGAAAAAGCCAGGCGGTGGTGGCACACACCTTTAATCCTAGCACTCAGGAGACAGAGACACAGGGATCTCTGAGTTTGAGGCCAGCCTGGTGTACAAAGCTAATTCCAGGACAACCACAGCTACATAGAGAAATCTTGTCTCAAAAAACCAAAATAAATGTAAGTAAAAAATAAAAAAAAAAATAAAACTGATATTAGGGCTTGAGACAGATTATTTATAATAATCTAGTGACTATTTCTAAGCTGTGTGACTCAGAACACGTACCTTATTTAACCTTTTTGAATTTTATTTGCCTATCCCCAAAACAGGAATAGAAAGTAATTAACCAACTAAACCAGCCAATAAAAACCTCAATGTTTTGTTTGAGACATTTGAGTTAATCTATCCCAAAGACTTAGAAATGTACTTCAGAAATATCCATTCTTATGTCACAGGATGGTTCTTCAGGAGACAAGACCAGAATTCCCCAGTCCCTCACCTTCAAGCTAAAACACCTGTTTCTTTCACCTCTGTTTCTCAATGCAGAACCAACAACAGAAAGTCATTTTCTAGGTACAGTCTCTAGTAGGTGCAGCCAACCCTAAGCACTTTGTTTAAAGTCAGACATTTCTTTTTTCTTTGTTTTTTTTTTTTTTTTTTTTTTTTACTTACATTGAGACAGGGTTTCTCTGTGTAGTTTTGGTGCCTGTCCTGGAACTCACTTTGTAGACCAGGCTGGTCTTGAACTCACAGAGATCCGCCTACCTCTGCCTCTCAAGTGCTGGTATTAAAGGCGTGCGCCACCACCGCCCGGCCAGACATTTTCTAACAGAGCCTCGGGTCTGTTTCTCTAGTGATCACATCTTAACTCTCTATTCAACCAAGAGCTCAGTACCAATCAGAACCAGAAATATTTTACATGTTTTGCTTCCCTGAGTTCTCTTTACATCTGCAGTGATGAGTAATGAACCCAAGGCCTGGATCAGTGACAGGCAAGCACTCTATTACTGAGCCACAACCCTAGTTCCACCCACAATGTAATACTGAACCCATGCAAATGGGTCTCTAATTTTTATTTATTAATTTATCTTCATGCAGATACTCTATAAATGCTTATTAAATGAACACACTGTCATTATTATTCTAACTTAAGAATCATTTACCAAGTTATTTTCAAATAATTTTTGTCTACTTACTGCCACTTTGCTGGCCCATGGGACCATGGATGGAAATGCAGAACTTGCTAGGTAGCTCGGAGGATAATCTAGGAGGATGCAACTAAAACTTTGGCCCAGCCTGAAACTCATCAGCCAAACAATCTTAACATTTAACTTTCTTTTTATAAATTCATTCTCTGCTCCAAGATTTAATTTGGTATAAGCCCCTGATTTTTAGTTGTCGTCCTACCCTGCCTTGGTAGTAAGGATGAAACACTCTATCACTGAACTCCAACTTCTCCTCCTCCTCATTGTTCCTTTTTTTTTCTTCTTGTTTTTAAAGCAAGGTCTCACTGTATAGTCTTGACTGGCCTGGAACGCTATGTAGACCAGGATGGGCTGTGGTGATATATTGTGTTAACATTCAAACAACAATGGCTTTTCTTGTTTTTAAATAAAGAAGGCTCTTTGGGCTGAGCCTGGTAGCGCAGGCCTTTAATTCTAACATGTGGGAGACTATTTTATATGTATCTGTGTGCACCTAAACACTTGTATGTGTACCATGTGCATGCAGGAGCCCAAGGAGGTTTGAAGAAGGTGGCAGATCCTATGACCACCATGAGCGCAGTGCTGCTGAGCAATCTTTCCAGCCCCATCCCCACCCACATCTTACTTAAGACAAAGCAATAGAAGCACTCCTTGGTCACCAGTAGGTGCTACACACTAGTATAAGAAAGAACTAAGTCATGGCTGAGTGGTCTACAAAGGAGTTCCAGGATGGCCTGAGCTACACAGAGAAACCCTGTCTCAAAAAAAAAAAAAAAAAAAAAAGAGGGGGTGGGTGGGTGTCTGGGGAATTAACACACACACAGAAACAAATTCTAAAGGCCCTTTTCGTGTCTGCCTTAGTCTGTGTTCTAATCTCCGCATCTCTCTTCATTTCACCTCCCATCTGTACCCCATTCACTGCTTTCCCATTGGGTATTCTGATCTTACCTTTCTTTAGCACCTTGATTGAAGTCAAAGGGCTCAGTGCCCTATTAATTTTTTTGTTTTGTTTTGAGACAGGATTTCTCCTCACAGCCCTGGCTGTCCTGGAACTCACCATGTAGACCAGGCTGGAGATCCGCCTGTCTCTGCCTCCTGAGTGCTGGGATTAAAGACGTGTGCTACCACATCTGGCAGTCCTCTATTAATTTCGAGTCACCACCTCTGAACATCCTCAAGAATGAACGACTATTTTTTTAAAAACACTTTGTAGTCTAGAAATATCTGGTCAAGTTCAGACTTGCTATATTTTTGGCCCATCAACTCATTTTTTCCATGATCTCAGTCCTATCTGTTTACCCAACCAACTCTACTGTGAGGTTGGTTGCTTCCTCTCTATCCTCTAAGAGACACTGGTGATGCTGAGTGTTACCAACCAACTTAAAAACTTATTTGATCTCTCTTTGAACTGCTGAATTCATAGCACAGTATGAGCACACCACACCTGTGGGATTTGGCTCCCATCCCAGTATATGACAAGTATGTGGAACACACCTTCTACAATTTTCCTATATACTACATACAGTATATACTCTTTCATTTTCCCCAGGAGAGGGTTTGTGTAGCCCTGGCTATCCTGGAATTCAATCTGCAGACCAGGCTGGCCTCAGTGCTGGGATTAAAGCATGTGCCACCACCACCTGGCTTTGTATATTCTTTCCTATACACTATATGGTTTCATTGTCCAAAATAAGAAAAGGCAAAATTAATAACACACTAAAGATGGTCAGATACAGAAAAGCACACCAACATAAGACATTGCACCACTGCACATGCTCCTTAAATTGAAAGTTTTACTTTAAGAGTTATACTTAGCGGGGTGGTGGTGGTGGTGGTGGTGGTGGTGGGGCACACCTTTAATCCTAGCACTTGGGAGGCAGAGGCAGGCGGATTTCTGTGAGTTCAAGGACAGCCTGGTCTACAGAGTGAGTTCCAGGACAGCCAGGGTTGTTATAGAGAAACTCTGGAAAGGCCAAAAAAAAAAAAAAAAAAAAAAAAAAAAAAAAAAGTTATACTCTTTCTATTTACCCTTGCCTCTGCAGGCTGCAGATACAGTGTCTCCTTCCATAAATTACAAAAGGACCAGAAAGCATCACCACTATGCTCTTAGCAAATAGCTGTTCAAACCTAGAATGCAGAGTAATTAAAATGCAGGTTTGCTTATTCCCATTGAGGGGAGTTAATTATGCTGGCTTAAAAGCCTGTCTCCAGCTGAGCTGGAGAAAGTGAAGACCTTGCTGCAATCAATATGGCTTTAACAAAACATTGCAGGTGCAAAATGGCAGAAATGTAAAGGCACAACAAAAGCCACCAGAATTACTTTCTGAATACCCCAATGATGGAGGGAAAGGCAACTGTAGAAACAAAGGCTGTAACAATCAGTCCTTCCTTCCTCCCTCCCTCCTTCCTTCCTGTGCTGGGAAAAGAACCTAGGGCCTCACACACTCTGCGTGAACTTTCTACCACTGAACAACATTTCCAGCCTTGTAAGTGTTAAATGTTAAGTCTCAGTGTCTATGTTTAATTAAAAACAAAACAAAAAAATCCACCCACATACAAACAAACAACCTCAAAAACTACATTCTGAAGCTGAGCTGTGGTGGCGCACGCCTTTAATCCCAGCACTCGGGAGGCAGAGCCAGGCGGATCTCTGTGAGTTCGAGGCCAGCCTGGTCTACAGAGCGAGATCCAGGACAAGCACCAAAACTACACAGAGAAACCCTGTCTCGAAAAAGCAAACAACAACAACAACAACAACAACAACCTGCATTCTGGACAACTAAGTTTAGAAATAATGTAGACCCATGCCTGTGATCCTAGCACTAGGGAGGGTAAGGCAGGAGGATCATGAGTTCAAGACCAGGCTGCACTACATAGAAAGTAACTAATATGGATCAAAGTTTTTTATATAAAAATTTTTCTGCAGATTACTTATAACAGTAAAAAATCAGAAACAAATCAATATTCAATAAAATGGGAAGAGTGTTAAGTAAATTAAGGTAAATGTATCTAATGAAACATTCATTAATAGTGATTAACACTGCCAAGGTGTGGTGGCACACGCCTTTAATTCCAGCACTGGGGAGGCAGAGGCAGGAGGATCTCTATGATTTTAAAGCCAGCCAGGGTTATAGTGAGACCCTGTCTCAAAAAACCAAAACCAAAACCAAACCCTAAAATAAAAGAACAACAACAACAACAACAAAACAAAAAACAAAAACAAAGAATGAGCTGGGCATGGTGGTGCATGTCTTTAATTCCAGCACTCTTTAATCCCAGCACTTGGGAGACAGAGGGAGGCGGATCTCTGTGAGTTTGCCAGGGCTGTAACACAGAGAAATCCTGTCTCAGAAAACCAACTAACCAACCAACCAACCAACCAACCAACCGAACAAAAAACGAAGAATGATCAACATGGGCTGAGGTATAGCTCAGTTGTATGTTATTTACTCAGCATGCCTTGGGTTCCATCCCAAGAACAGAAAGAGAGAGGGTGAGTGGGGAACCAACATGAAGATTACTTGGCAACAGGAGAAAACACTAAGACATCACGTTAACTACGGCAGGTTATAGCAGCAACCTGCAGTACGTTGAGTACATATATGAACAGCATACCTGCTCATGCACAAAGTCAATGGCTTACAGCACAATTGTTGCAATCCCTGCCACTGTGAAGCTTGACTCAAGAAGCAGAGGCAAAAAGACAAGGACAGAGGAAACCTCTGGAGGGTAAGGAAACAAGAGTAGTCGGGAGGTACTGTAAAGGTTCAGAGCTGAGCCTGAGAAAGCATCTTGGATAAGGTGATTTCAAATAGAGACAAGGAAGTGAAGACTGAGCTGACTGGCGACCTGAGACAAGAGTGTTCTAAAAGGGCGACTGGTGTTTTGGGGTCACTTGGCTGGAGAGACATGAGTAAACAATAGGTATAGGTTGGGTGAGGTCACCAAGAACCTTAAAGATGGCAGTAAATACTGCATTCTAGGTGAGTGAGCAAGCCAGGAGAGGATCTGCAGTCAAGGGACAGCATGATGTACCCTATGTTGTACATCAGGCAGGACCACACAGAGCTTTCTGTAATGCTGAAACAGACACAAGCTGGGTGCAGCTACTTAAACTTAATGATGATGAAGTAATAGTCACATTTCAAGTACTCCCCTGCTAATAACTACCAGAGTGGACAATGTGGCTGTAAAAGTGGACTGGTGTGACTCTGACTATAGACAGCAACAACTGAATGAAGCAGAATGGGACAGACAGGCAAGAAGGCCCTAGGCTATCTATGAGGGCATCCTGCTAGGAACTGCATTAGTAGAGATGATCAACTGTCAGAGCCTGGATCAAGGTGGTTGTTTCTTTGTAAATGTTTTGTGTGTGTGCTTGCGCATGTGCACATGCAGATGTGTGCCTCTGTGTTTTCATGAAGGTCAAAGAGGGCACTGGGATTTTTGTAGCTAGAGTTATAGGACACCCAACTCCTTATGTAGTGCTAGCATCTGAACCTTGACCCTCAATGCTATGCAAGAAGCCATCTCTAGATCAAAGTTTTTGGTTTGTTTGTTTTATTTGAAACTGGGCTTCTCTGTGTAGCCCTGGCTTGTCCTGAAACTTTCTCTGTAGACCAGGCTGTCCTCAAACTCAGAGATCCACTTGCCTCTGCCGCCTAAGTGCTGAGATTAAAGGTGTGCACCACCACCGCACAGCTTGGGTCAAGTTTTAAAGGGAGAATTTACTGACCGAAATGTGAACTGTGATGTGGGAAAGGATCATAGTTTAGCTTGTGGATCTTTGACATAAGCAACCTCAGGATAGGAGCACATCTAGCTGGAAGAGGGGATTTTTTTTTTTAACACTACTTTGGGCATATCTAGCAGTTTGTGGAGCTGAAAGAAAAATGTTGACAGCAGGCACCATTTTGGAACTCAGTATTAAGGTTGGTCACTGGAATAGATGAAGTCACCTAATGGTGGTTGTATGCTATGAGAAGCTTGAGAGCCGAGCACCAGGACAGTACGATGATGCAGTGTTGGGAGGTGGGAGGGACAGAGAACCATGGTTAAGGTGCTTGAGAGCAAGTGAGCTCTGTTTCATGGGGGGGGGGGGGAAGGGACGGGCCACACAACGATGGGTGGGTCTGGCCCCACTGTCACTTTGCTTGTGCCCTTGTGGCACCTCTGCTCCCCGCAGCTCTGGTGACTCCACCATGCAAACACAGCCTGTCGTCTTACTGCCACCACTTCCCTATCTCACTGGAAAACCTTAATGTTCCAGTGCCCACAACAGCCACCACACAAAATCTACCCAGCCAAGTGGAGGAGGAAGACAGGACAGGCAGACACGGACACGTACACTTGGGGTTTGGTTCCCAGCACAAAGGTGGTGCTGACTGTCTGTAACTCAAGTTCCAGAGGATCTAGTGCCCTCTTCTGGCCTCCATGGACACTGCATGTGCACACACACAAGAACCTGTGTACTTTGTTATTATATTAACTTACATATAGTGCATACATATTAAAAGAAAAACAAAACAAGAAAACTACCTAGGTTTGAGCAGGCCCCAAATCCCAAGAATTCTGTCTTAATAGAGTGAATGAGGGAGACCTTTAAGTAGCAGCCCAGAACATGGCTATAAACAAGTTGACAAAGATTGGCCTACAGGGCAAGATCCAAACTCCTGAGCAACGCATAGTTCTGCCACAGTCTGCCCAATCCCTTGTCTAATTTCTTCCCATCCCACTGAGGAATGCACGCACCTCTATCAACCTGTTCACACTAATCATTCAAATCAACTCCCTTTCCTCAACACACCAACTGCCAGCTATTACTGCACTGGCACAAGGCTTCTGTGGCTTGGAAGGTTTCGTTAATGTGGCTGTACCTAGAATTTTGAATTTATTCTTCAAGGTTCAGTTTAAATGTCACTACTAGTGATGCTAGTAACATTTAATCAGGTGAAGCATCACCCTGGTCCCCAAACTTTGCTGACCATCTATGACATTTATCATACTAACTGCTGACTCTGCACAGTCCCATCAGACTGGCCTTTTCACCAGCTCTAGGGCTCTCTGAGTAGGAAGTCAGTATTTTAGCACACAGCTCCTTAAGAGTTCTATAGAAAAATGAAAAATCTCATAATTCTGTTTATCTTTAGGCAAATCCCCGAGGGCAATCTGTTTCTGAACACTGTCACCTTAGAATTTATAAACTGTTTTCAATTAGGAACAAAAAGACAAAAACCAAACCAATACAGTATTGGGCGATTAGTAGTTACAAAGTATCTACTTTGAATGTGTGACGCAATTTAAAAAGGGGGCTGACATTCTGTTCTAACAGTCTTGCACTTGGTGTCTGCATTTGTCGAATGTCCAGCTGTAACCATTCTTCCTTTCATGGGCACCAACCAGGCAGGAACAACCGGCCCCAACCTGAATGCTCTCTAACTCCCAAAGGTAGGAACACAGAACCTCTTACCTGGGGGGAGATAAACTGGGGAGGCACTTGCGCCCGGAGACCAGGAGAAGGACTCAGTGGCTGCACTGGAGTGTGCAGGCCTCTCGATTGTGCTGTGCTGTTTCCAAACAAACCGTGACTGCCGCCCTGCAGGGGAACAGTATCCATCAGGACTTTTTGTCAATTTAAGAAGAGTCAAGCAGCAGTTCTCGTTCTAGTTTCTATTCCGAAGAAGAATCAAGATCCCTAGTCCATGGAATGACAGCATTCATTTTAGAACTCAGGGGCTCTTCATGTTGGGATGTTGGGGGACAGTTATCAAACTGAGTCACGGGCATATCATTCGCCACAGGTGATCAGATAAATTCTACAAACTGAAAGGGTTAAATTTAGTCACATTTAGAAGTAGCACTACATTCTTTGTGGCTGAAAGGAACAGGCTGTGCAAAACTTCAAGACTGCCTTTTTGAGACAGGGTCTTACTCTGTAGTCAGCCTAGGCTCAAAGTTGAGGTGAGCATCCTAAGTGTTGGGATTACAGGTATGTGCCACCACAAAAATCTGGGTTTATCAAATTTAATTCTCAAACTTTAAAATCTGAGATCCATCTTAAAAGGCACCTGGGTAAAAATATACACTATAACCAAACTATCAGTTGTAAAGTAGCACTCTGGTATCACTTCCTTCAATCAGTTGGCTTTACACAGCCATCACAGGGACCCCACTCTAGCTCTGAATACACTTCCATGTCCTGAATCTGTTGGCTTTCTTTGCTACATGCTAAATGCTCATCAATCTTACATCAAGATTAAGAAGAAAAAGATATATTAAATATCATTCTAGGTCATAGAAATAAACATTACTCACCTGTAACTTCTCATTCAAAAACATAAATATCAGCCTAGTTTTTAAAAAAAAAAAAAAAAAAGCACAATTCCATGATTCCCAATGAACCACTTCACTGAGCTCATCTCTAATCTTCCAACAAGAACAGGGGGAAGCTGGGCTCCCGGGGCCCTGATTTTCTTATTTGTTTCTAGCTAAGGAAAGTCCTTAGGAAAGAAACTGCATTTGCTGACTTTCCACTGTTTCCTCTGTCTGAGGACTGTCCCCCGACCCCAATAGTGCTTCACTAAGTAGCTCAGGCTGGCCTTGACACGCTTTTGTCTCCGAAGTGCTACAACTGAGGCACGCACTATCCACCACACCAGGCCTCCGGAGACTCTCTACACATGTACTCTTGGCCTGTTCCAGGCCTGAGTTCAAGGGCCCATTCAGGGTATCTTCCCCAAAGCCTCCTTCCTCATTACACGAACAAAGTAACCGAATTCCCCTCTCTGCTAAGAAAACACTGGAACTCTCCAATGATGTTCACCAAAACCACATTACTGTCATTTTCTATTGTTTTTGTTTTTGTTTTTTTCTGTACTAGTTTAATCCTTCCTTTTGGTATTCTCAGAACTTCATAAAGCCTTGGTCAACAGGATGCACACATCATTTGCAAATGTCCATGACCTACCAATCATTCATTTGAAGACACCCCACTGAACAACTTCAGAAAAGACAGCTAATAACGCATTTGTAAACTGAGGCCACTACTTTCAGTTTAACACAGGGTAAGACAATCTTAAAGAATTTAAATAGCATCATTAAGTTCCAGAACACTAAAGATACTGTGATGGCTTTAATGAGTCAAAATTAGATTAAGAGACTGCCAAAGGCAAATAAATGAACTTAAAAAGCACTAAAACTAAAAATGATTACAAACATAAAGTAGAAAGGCATTTAAAATCTGTATATATCATAAAAGGTCAAAGATCTACCACAAATTTTATTTACCCAAGGGCTGTTTAACTAACATCACTGCACCCAGCTCAGAGTAATTTTATTTTTGTTTTGTTTTGTTTTGTTTTTGACTTTTTGAGACAGGGTTTCTTCATGTAGCCCTGGCTGTCCTAGAACTCATTCTGTAGACTAGGCTGGCCTCAAAGTCATAGGTCCGCCTGCCTCTGCCTCTCAAGTGCTGGGATGAAAGGGGAAGAGTCACCATGCTAGAGTCGTTTTAAATTTCAGTCTTTCCTTTTAGAAGAAGATTCTCAGCTTCCTGCCAAAATCAACGGGTGTCTGAAGCCACACACAACATTCTGATGTTTTGAAGTGGGTACAAAGCAAGCCAATAGTAGTCTATAAACATGCTTTCCTGCTATCTTTTTTTAAAAATCTTTCAATTTATTTTATTTATTATATATACAGTGTTCTGCCTGCATGTTTGCTTGCAGGCCAGAAGAGGGCACAAGATCTCAATATAGATGGTGGTGAGCCACCATGTGGTTGCTGGGAATTGAACTCATGACCTCTTAACCTCTATACCATCTCTCCAGCCCTCCTGCTATCTTTTTTTTTTTTTTTTGGTTTTTCGAGACAGGGTTTCTCTGTGTAGCTTTGCGCCTTTCCTGGAACTCACTTGGTAGTCCAGGCTGGCCTCGAACTCACAGAGATCCGCCTGGCTCTGCCTCCCGAGTGCTGGGATTAAAGGCGTGCGCCACCACTGCCAGGCGCTTCTCCTGCTATCTTAATATGGCACTTTAGCTCATTTTTTTTTGGCTCAGATTTGCTGATTTTCAGGGATTTGCTAAGGACAAACAAATGTGTGGCCTTCAAAAACATTACATCTAGGAATTAAGAAGACAGTTATTCAAAGGCTGCATACATGCAATCGTGGTTTATCTGACTATTGTTCAAGCTTTTCTGGTATATGTGGAAGTTCTAAGATGACCTATGTCTTTGTCCTCCTAATTATTGAGGTTATTTGCCTCAACCCAGGGTTTAATTCAGAAAGGTATATAAATTTAAAATAAATCTACCAAACTGAGTGAAATGTTCTGTGATTTAGGCAAATATTATTATTTATTATTATTAGAGACAGAATCTTACACTGTAGCCCAAGCTGGCTTCAAACTCCTGCCTCCTGGTCCTCCTGCCTTGGCCTCCCAAGTACTGGGATTAAAAATGTGCTACCATGACTGGCTGAAGTAAATTTAATAAATTCCGTATGACAGCAGTTTGAAACAGTTAGAACTACATTTGGGTAGGACATATGCACCAACCTGATACTGATGGACTTTGCAGTAATCCACTCAAGATGAGGAATTATCTTTTTTTAAAAGTCCAATGCCAAGCTGGTGGCTGTTCTATTAAACTTGAGTTTACCTACTAATAGAATTAGGTATTTATGCGAGACTGGAACCACATTGTATTTTATATTTTCTATTATCTAAATGTAAAATAAGCATCCTCAAAATACTGTTTTTCTCTGTTCATGTAAGCAATATATAGCCATCCCCTTTAGGAAACTATAAAACAAACAGACAGACAGATAAAACACTGAAATTAGAGGAAGAAAACAGAAAAACAGTCTACGATTCCCCCCAATCCTGAGATAACTAATCTGAATGTGTGGACACAGCACAGTCTACTTTATATCTGCACACGACAGGCTGTGTACAACCTGGCCTGCTTTACCTTAGCCTTTAGTGTTCATGTAAAAGTCATGACACGAAAGAATGGACTGAACCACACATTGTATAATTCATGTCCTTGTGCTCATCCTGAGGTGAAAGGCACAGTGGCAAGTGTGGAGTCACCGAACTATAGCTAGGGAAACTCTACTCTTAGGGACTGTTGCTGTAACAGCACGGGGAGCCCCAGATTCCCGGTTTTCTCCATAAACCTACAACAGACCCTGGCAGCCTTGCTGAATCCCCTCAGGCCTATGAGAGTGAGTACGCATCATCACCTGATGGCCCTGCCTGTTTTGATGCTACTGTGTGGCCCTTGCTTGGAGAACTAATTTTGGCAACTGCCAATGCTTGAGCAATAGCCACTCTTCAACGTTTCACTATTAAGGTTCTCCTTCTCTATATAAGTACTGTGGTTTAAATTCTAAAGACAACAGATAGTCAAATCTCCAGTTCCAAAAAGCTAGATTTTTTTAATATCCTGTAACCCTCAAATATTTAATCTTACTAGTTTTGCTACTAATTTTTGGTTATCAGATATACTAAAGAGACGCCAGGAATACTACTTATTCTATATTCTAATGGCTTTTAAAGAATTTCAGGTATATGAGTATTCTGCCTGCATGCATGTCATCTGTGCATCCTGTGTACGCCTGGTGACGGCAGAAGCTAGAAGAGGGTGTCTGATCCCCGGGGACAGGAGTTATAGGAGTCTGTGAGCTGCCATAAGGGTGCTGGGAACAAAACCCAGGTCCTCTACAAGAACAGCAAGTGCTCTTAACTGATGTGCCACCTCTCCAGCCAAATATATAATCTAATATTAAAAAGTGACAAATGTATCACTAGATTATATCAGGTACCTAGAGAATCTCATTCATAGTTTCCTAAATCAGTTATAACCAAAAATGAAAAGATTAAAAAAAAAGATTTAAAGTAAAATCCATGTTGAGAAACATGAAGAGAGATGGGTTCTATGGGCTGAAAGATGTAAAACCTACATTTAGTATCATTCTGTGCATTCAGTAATCAACAAGTTTCCCAAGACAGACAAATGATGCAATAAACTGAAGACCAGGGCCACGGTGAGGCCACAGCCAAGCAATTACAAATCTGAGAGGCCTCCTTACTTGTCTAGCAGCGAAGTTTTGGGGGTTGAGCCCTGTGCCGATTGCTCCAAGGCTGACGTTGGGTAGTGTGGAACCAGAGGGAGACAGCTTGTAGCTGGGAGAAGGGGAGAAGGGAGAGCAGGGAGCCTCATCCCCAAGGCACCCATCTTGATTGGAGAAAGGCAAAGTCAGCTGAAAGGTAGTAGGAGTTAGCCAATCACAATGAGTGTTGGTTAGTGAAGCAACAGAATGCAAGAAGGGAAAGAGAGACACACTAGGAATAAACAAAGTAAGAGTGGATTAGCAATAACCCAGGATGAAATTTGCCCAACAGACATCATCTGTCATCTTCCTCTGCAGAGACTTCCTCTTAAGTTAGTAACCCAGTTGGTCCACTGTACCAGGACAAGGGTTGCCAGACACTGTTTTTACAAGTCTAATATGATTATTCTAGTGGTATGGCTCCTGAAGCAGAAGCCAGGCAATCCTCCTGTGAATATGGTGTCACCTAGACAGTCAACAATGCTATGGGCCCAGATCTCCATGTTTTGGTTTTAACTGTCTTATGGGGACCAGGAGCACTATAAAACAATATTCTGAATCAAGGAACAATTTCATTAGAAATGCTAAAAATCAGAACAAGTGAGTAAAACTTACTTGCTTCAATCAGGAGTGAGAATTTGAAGAATATACCATTTACCTAAATATAAGCCACTAGGGAAGTAGGAAAGATGGAGAGCCTTTCCGGCCCCGACTCCAAGCTAGCAGGAGACACGTGTTTGCACAAAGCCCAGATTTGGCCTGTAGCTGGCACAGCAGCAGGAACAAGAGTACAAAGTAAGCTTATCTCTAAGTGCCCATGACCTCCTCCAAACCTTCATGAATATCTCAACACTCAGAGCTTCATCACAAACAGTTAGGACAGATGGCTCTCGTTCCTGCCCAATCATCTGTCGACACCATCTATTTTCATGTCTCCACATTAATGCAGGTGATATTCATGTTCTACCTGTTGAGTTCAGTAAGTTTACGCTTTCTCTAGAATTAGCTATCAGAAGACAAATAAGAACACAGTGATTCTCATCCACTTAAACAAAGCATGCAACTCACCTTCTCAAAGTAAGGCCCACTGTCTGCGGTTCCCAAGTCTTTGGAATTAGGTGGACGGAAGCCAGGTCGATCCTTCCTCATGATATCATTAAAATCCCCGAGATTCATTGTTCGCTTGTCCACATCAAATTTCTTATCTGAAAGAACATAAATAAAAACTTCAAGATTTAATATTGCCCTCAAGAGCCACATGAGACCTGGTCCACGTACTCTCTAGGGTCCTGGCAACAAATCCTCTCTACTCTTTGGAATGAGACCAGCAGAGTTCTCACTGGTTCAGGGCTTGTTCTGTCCCTGGTGTACATATGGGCCCGCTTTTACAAATTAAATATATACCTGCTACAGCTTGTCTACCATGGAAGACTGAAGGAGAGCCTTGAGGCAAAACTGACTAAACAGTATTTAAAAGATCACAATTGATGTGTTGGATGAATACATCTTACTCATGAAGTCAAATGTTCTCAGTGAGAGAAGTTGTCTGTTTTGCTTATTAGCACCTGCTAGACACATGGTTGGAGTTTTAAAGTAGTTATGGGGAATAGAAAGATCATAGAGGCACACTTGTTGCCCTAAAATTCAAAGCTTAAGAATTTAACAGTCTATCCTGTCAAGAGTGCCTGCTCAGCCAGGTCTGCATGTGCAATGACTGTTTCCTCCTCTCTTTCTGAGCCCAACAAATCTTTGCTTGATAACATCAATGGGTTACAACACTGTTTACCACTGTTATCCAGGACTGTTTTCTCTTACACTCCGTTTGATTCTTTTTGTGTTCTCTGGGGTGAGCAAGAGCATTACTGAGAAAATCCCCACAGATGAAGGCTGTCCCTATAAGCGCCACTGTGACTAGAACCAAAAACAACATAAAACAATTTGAATTTAAGTTTCAAACTTAAAAAAAAAAAAAAAAAAATCTGATCCAGGCGGTGGTAGCCCATACACCTTTAATCCCAGTACTCAGGAGGCAAAGACAGGTGGATCTCTTGAGTTCGAGGCCAGCCTGGTCTACAGAGTGAGATCCAGTACAGCTATGGATACACAGAGAAACCCTGTCTCAGAAAAAAAACAAAACAAAGAAACAAAACCAAAGACAGAGGGAAAAAGAAATCTGGATGCTGATAAGGCATGGTTCAATCAAGCTTGTATTTTTCATGCAACAACCACCTCAGGTAGAGCAAGTCTGGCTCTTGAGGCAGACACGCCTTTTTCACAGTTAACCAGTTCACCTAGAACACAACATTCCTTTACATTCTTTCCTGGCTCTCCAGTCATTTGAAATTTCAACCTCAATACTGTGTCTGGCATGAAATCTTATATAGAGCAAAATGTTCAGTAAATGTCTATCAATTTGACTGCCTCAACTCAAGCAGGGCAGGAGATCCCAAGGGCCTGTCATGTCCATGGATACACCCCAAATCCTATTTGTGGACTGATACACACCTACAGACAAATCCATTTTGCTGCTTGGGTTATCTTCTGTTTGACTCTGAACAAAACAAAGCAAACACAAGTGAGAAACAATTACACACATTTTTAATCATAGAAGAGGTGCCATTTTGCATGTGAAAGCCACATCTTACCACAAGCACCCCACAAGACCCTCTGCAGTGAACTTTAAACTGAAGTAAAGACTGTAACATTTTTGCTATCACAATTTGATGGCCATCCATCATTCAATTCCCCATGTAATCAATCTCAGTAGAGCTATGGACAGAGAACTAGTTCAACAGCTGCCTGGAGAAATAAAGTCATCCTTAAGTAAGCAGGACCGAATCTCACAAGTGGTAGCCAAATAATGACAACTTCTTGTGATTTGTCAAGTTGTCAAATCTTGAACTGTGCAGCGAAGCTAAATCATTTGTCTTTTGGCAACCAGGACAGGATGTCCCCACAGTGTTCCCAAGAGATAAGGAAATTAGAGATTCTGCATGAATTATTCTCTAGATAATGAATCCCATCATAGTTTTTCTGGTTGCTTTCTTTTTAAAAACAATGATGTAAACACTGGTACAAATGTCATTTAAGTGTCTCTTTTGTCCCCACCTTTCCAAGGAAAAGGACACAAAGACAATTCACTTTTAATGTTGGTGCATATCCCTTAATAAAATAGAAAATAATAATGCTTACCTCTAAGGGCCAAGAACATTGCTTCACCCATATTTAAATCTGTAATTTTGTACTGTACATGGCAGCAGTCCTTAAATTTGTACTAAGTCTGAAATTTGGGATAGTTTACACACGAGAAAAATAAAACTTACCAGCAATCCCATATTTGAAAACTGTTTGGCAAGAGGATTCATCCATGAATCATTGTTTCCTCCTTTTAGTGAGCACTACAGAAATGAAACATAGAACCTCAGTCACAGACCTTATTGCAGCCTGCCAAGCCAAGGGTTAACCTTTCTAAACCTAACAGCTTGTCATTTTGATATTTCACCTGTTACTTTAATGGCTAATAAGCCCTAAGTCCAGCCATTTTACTTTTTAGTTCAGCTTTTACTCCTAGTCATCACAGTGAACTGGAAAAGATTTACTTTTTACATGGAAAGAAGTCAGTATCAGGTTGTTTAAAACATTAACTTCTGCATGCTACCTCAGCCACCTCTAGTAAGATGCTCTCCTGTGACCCCAGCAGTTTTCTGTTAGGGAAAGAACTGCTACTGGTGAGTGTTGTTTGGAAAGGAGCCTGTTTCAGCTGGACACCACTCTCTGTGTGGGAACAATGTGGAATGCATCGAAGGAGCCTTCATCTGGTTCACAGCATAAGGGTCACTGGTTCTCAGTGGGAAAGAGGTCTGGACAAAGATACTATCCTTGAGCTCCAGGGACAATGGAAGGAAGGTAGGTCTGTGACTCTTAGGATGCTCTGGTTTCTCCATCTGCTCCATTCCCACTCCTGTGAAGGCAGGATTTGGGGGATGGGGGTTGCTGGGATGGGGTTTTGCCTTTGTGTAGCTGTGCATTCTATAGGTAAAAACTCCATGTGCTATGTATGATATATCATAATTGTTATTATTGTTGTTATTTGAGATAGGATGTCCTCAAACTCACTATGTAACCTAGGATAACCCTAAACTCTTGATCCTCCAGAATCTGTCTTCAAGGGCTCTGATTACAGATGTGCACCAACTCATCTGGCTCAAGATATATATTTTGAAAGTAATGGGATACTTATATTTAGTTAAGATATTTTTTAAAAATCCCCACGAAGGAAGCAGAGACAGGGAGTTTACTAGTGTAGAGCCTTCAGCTTTAAGAAAACAATTCTGCGTGAAAATACTTAATCCCACTGAACTGCATATTTAAAAATGGTTAAGGTGATAATTTTCACATTATGTGTATTTTAACACATTAAAAAAAACATCCTTAGTATTGAAGGTCAGAATCACTGTCATCAGAGTTGAAAACAGTCAACTCCCAATTAAGTACATCTTGGTTACCACCTGAGTGGGAGGATTCAATTAGGATCTTTCACTCAAACTGAATCCACGGCTAATTTGTAAAAGGTCAAAAGACTGCTAAAGCAGACCAGACAGCATGAGAGTCCAAAGATGCTGAGCAGTATAGTGCAATTTCTTTAGTGACTAGAGAAAGGAAAGTCAAGTCCTTAGGAAAGGGAAACCCAGGAAGAATCGCCTCAACCAATGTTTCTAACAGAAACCAACTTCTCCATATTACAGAAGAAAGTTAGGGTATTGAAACCCACAGCTTCAGGTCAAGGGATGAAGGCTACCAGAAGGTCTCGTGAGATAGTATGGGGATCTGAAGCCCAGGAGGAGGTCGGCTAGGAAGCATTTCACAGGGGTTTCAGGGTGAAATACAGCATGTGGGTGTTTGTTACTTTCCTCTCCTCTCCTCTCCTCTCCTCTCCTCTCCTCTCCTCTCCTCTCCTCTTTTCTCCTCTCCTCTCCTCTCCTGTCTGTCTGTCTGTCTAGGGAAAGTGAGTTGACAGGCACAGCCTGGCACAGGATGTGAGGAAAGCATTAAGTTATGGCAGCGCAAAAACTGGGGCCGGCCTTCATTTTACTGGAAGAAGGGCTCTGGACCTTGGGATGAATCAGGTAAAATTAAGACTCACTGATCACTACTGGAAAGCCAGTATTATCTTCCTTTGGTGTCTTTTCTACATTTTCATGGAGATTTACCCATAGGACTTCTTTGTCTTTTAATGCAAAAGCACAAAGCATTTTTAAAGCAGGCCTCAAGAACTTAAAATAAATTATAACGTGGAAACCAAAACTCAATTACCTCCACCTTACAAGTTCTATTTTATCCACAGTGCCACTTCAAGATTTCAAAGTCATGGGACAGGAAGATGAGGGGGTACAAGGGAAGTAGTTATTAATCGATAAGGAAATACTTTCCCCTTTACTTAGAATCTCAGTGACTCCAGCTGCCTCATTCCCTCCGTGAACAAACTCTCAGTTCTGCCTTCTAGGAATAAATAAGCAAGCTGAAGCATTTCTGAAGCACTACCTTCATCTGTTTCTTCCCTCCTTGTCCCCAGCTTGCTGAGTTGTGGGAGGAAGTGCTTCCCTGAGAGCCGGTGGTGTTCCAGACTCCTCCATCATCCTCCTCTTCCCAGCTAGGATGGCGAGTTCCTGTGACCGGCCCGTCACTCTCCCCCCAGCCGTCTTGCATAGATTTGGAATCTTTAAGGAAAGAGTGAATCAATTCTTTGCAGTAAGTCCACGAAACAAAATTAGAGACATTCCTTGCAAATGCAGCATTTTAGTATATTTGCAGTTTTGTCTGCTCTAGCTACATGGTAAGGCAAATGCATTATACTTAAAGAGAGCAGACAACAGACCTTAAAATCAAGATCTTTTGACTGCTTCCATGGTTCTTCCTGGAACCAAGGAGATAGTAATTTCAAAACTTAAAAGAACTCATCACTATTATAAGAAATTTCAGAACTGGGTGGTGGTACATACTTGCAATTCCACCACTTGGGAAGCTGAGGCAGGAGAATTACCAGGAGTAATTACCAGGAGTTTGAGGCCAGCATGGACTACTACAGACACTATCCCAAACAAATCAGCAAAAAGAGTGTGTTTGTGGGATAGTGAATATGAATACAAATGAATATGAATTTCACATTTCATTGAGAAGAAACTGGTCTCTCGGTCTCTCTCTCTCGGTCTCTCTCTCTCTCTTTTCTTTGGTTTTTCGAGACAGGGTTTCTCTGTGTAGCTTTGCACCTTTCCTGGAACTCGCTTTGGAGACCAGGCTGGCCTCGAACTCACAGAGATCCACCTGGCTCTGCCTCCCGAGTGCTGGGATTAAAGGTGTGCGCCACCACCACCCGGCGAAACTGGTTTCTCTTAATGAGCAGGGCTGCTGAAGTAAAGTCTTTGTATTATACTACCAAATGTAGGCATTTCAAATAGGTATGGCCAAAAAAACCAGCAGTCTACCTTGTTTGGGATGAGACTGACATAAGAATGGGAATAAAAAACACAAGGCCATGGAAACTTGAAGCTTATTAGGTCCATAAACATATCTGAAATGTATTAGCTGAGGAGGATCCTAGATGTGGCTTCAGTAAGAAAAGATAAAATATAAAAGACACAATGGGAGAAGGAAAGAAAGATGGGACAGCCAGAGAGGAGGGAACTGGACACCAGTCTCCAGTCTGTTCTACTTCCATACCCTTTAAACAAATGTTGTTAATATGAAGCTTGTAAGAAAACATTCATTTTCCTCCAAAACTACTGTACAAAACTGGGTCTGTCTTCTTCAAGTGGAGTTGGGGGGGAGGGCGCTGGGAAAATGGCTCTTCTCTGTACTACTTCCAGGGACAGCTGCTATCCTTGAGACCAGGCCTATGAGAGCCAAATAAGTTCCCACTTGCAAAGCATGGGGCGGCTGGCTCTTCTAACTGTGGTATCCCACGCTATAGCAGGTCCAAGGGAAGCCAGAACTCTCCCATGGAGTTCATCCTAACCACAGGAAGGGACTTTCTGGTAGAAGAGCAATAGGCAGGACTGTTACTCAAAGCACTGACAGCCAGATGGTACAAGAGGTTACAGTTTTACATAACCTGCATTATATTGTATAAGCTTAGGATTTATATCACCTACTGATAATAGGAATTTAAAAGCAAATATACATAGCATACTGATCTCTTTATAAAAATGGGTTGAGAGAGATGGCACTGACTGCTATTTCAGAGGATCCAGGTTGAATTCCTAGCACCCACCCGGCAGTTCATAACTGTCTATAACTCCAGTCCCAGAGAATCCAAAGTCTCTGAGGGCACTGACATGCAGGCAAAATACTCTTAAACATAAAAGAAATAATAGTAAAAGTTTAAAAAAAAATGTGAATCTAAACAATTGATACTTTTTTTCCAAAGAAGACCTAAACTTTTTTTTTTTTTTTTTTTTTTTTTTGAGCTGAGGACTGAACTCAGGGCCTTGCTCTACCACTGAGCTAAATCCCCAACCCAAGAACTGAACTTTTAACAAATGTTTTCCATAAAAAAGGGATTAGGAGGCAAGGCTCACATCATACCTTTAATCCTAGCACTTGGGAGCTCTGAGTTCCAGGCCATGCTGAGCTACATAGTGAAACCTTGTACAAAAAACCCCAAAACTTAAAAAAATAAAAAGTGGGGTCAGTGGGTAAAGACGCTTGCCACCAAGCCTGACAACCTGACTGATTGTGTTCCCTGTAATCTGAATGTTTTAAAAAAAGTGAGAATCAACTCCACAAACTGTCCTCTGACCTCCAACTAACCTACACATGCAAGCGCACACACTTGTGCACACACACACACACACACACACACTTTTGTAAGAGTGGGTCTCAGGCTATAGCTCAGTGGTAGGGCACTTGTCTAGCTCTAGGTCCTGAATTAATACTCAACAGAAAAGCACCTGATTTTGTTGTTGTTTCGAGACAGGGTTTCTCTGTGTAGCCTTGGCTGTCCTGGAACTCACTTTGTAGACCAGGCTCACTTGGAACTCATAGAGATCCACTTGCCTCTGCCTCCCGAGTACTGAGATTAAAGGCATGCACCACTACCATCTGGCTAAGCATCTGATTTTTAATCTTAAGACTTAGTATCAAATGTAAGGCATTTTTGGCTGTGGAAGAGCATACCTCACCAGTATTAGTTGAATGGTTTACTCTTTCCTCTGAGCATTAGACATTCAAAGCATCCAGAGAAAGGACAAGAGCTACAATTACAAATGACACTGGCCAACAGAACATATTACAGAATACGGGAGGGAAAATGATGGATTTGTGGTAGAGGAGAGGTGATTCTGAAGCTGGTAAAGGCCATAAAAATCCTACAGTCCTGCTAAACAATCTGTGTCAGGCCTCATAAGCAATCTGGATCTACTTCAAGTTAACAAGATCCTATTTCCCATGATAACACAACTGACTTCACTATGGAAATCATGAGAACGAGGACTTCAGATTTCTCCAGAAGTCTATGAAGTGGAATGGATCAAGACTTTTAAAGACAATAGAGCCCCATAGGCATGGTTGTGAACTCTAGATTAAATCTAATATATTCCTCACAGAGTTCTGAGTTTCATGGGATATACTTAATCTTTTTTCTTATCTAAAGTATTGAGCATTCCATAAAATTTCATTATTTAACCAAAAACCTTAACCCTTAAGTCTGCTATACAGTAGAAAAGAGATGTTGCAACATGTTTATGAAAGTTACAGTCAAGTAGAAATGTGCACCTGATACTAAATTCTCATTTTAATCAAATAACAGTTTGCAGATTAACTACAAATTGCCAGTTACATCAAGTGTAGCTTATTCTTCATTTAAAATCTTGAAGACATCTCTGTCAGATAAAAAAAAAACAAACAAACAAAAAAAACATAAAATATGTGAGTAGATGACTAAGAAATCATGTCTTAATTATATGAAGGAAAAAAAAAAAAAGGAGAAATCAAGTAGTTACAATGACCATATTTACCTTTCTGGGTAAAAATGCACAATATTCAAACTACAATCCTAGATACTAAATCTAGTTTGTTTCTTTTTCCTTACATTCACTTATTGTCTGTGGGCCATGTGTATGTATGCTGTCAAAGAACAACGTGCTCAAGTTGGTTTCTTCTTCTACAATGTGAATTTGGGGAACAAACTCAGTAATGTGAGGACAGTGCTTGAGGAGCCTGCATTTTTGTGTTTGTTTGTTTTTGTTGTTGCTGTT
This sequence comes from Peromyscus nudipes, assembly GCA_902168325.1. Taxonomy (NCBI): domain Eukaryota; kingdom Metazoa; phylum Chordata; class Mammalia; order Rodentia; family Cricetidae; genus Peromyscus; species Peromyscus nudipes. The sequence goes on along the minus strand of CABHPH010154659.1, from coordinate 4,702 downwards.
GTTATATTTTATTTTTTGAGACAGGGTCTCAACATGAACCCTGGCTGTGCTGGGACTCACTATGTAGACCAGGCTGGCCTTGAATTCACTCACAGAAACCAACCTGCCTGCTTCTGCCTTCTGAGTGTGCCACCATGCCTGGACATTCATTTGCTTTTAAATCAACAATATAAATGACTTTTAGCTCACTGTAAACATCTGAACATATGCCAGCAACATTCACTACCATTGCTGCTATTTAATGTTTCAGGTTATGAATTGCATCAACTCAGCATTTTAAATAAAACAGCCCTCACCAGAGTGCCTTATTTCCTAGTTACAAGGAATTCCTCTAATTCAAAACCAAGTCTACTTACTGGGTTTCATGGCATTGGGAGCGCTGGCAGGTGTGTTTCCCCAGCCTGTGGTCGATGCTCCTGCATCATCCATTTCACCCCACCCAGGACTGCTTTCATTTGGCTCACCCCAGGCTGAAGTCCCGTTATCTGGAGCTGGTGGTGTGCTTTTGCTCCAGACTGTAAGAAAGAAATGTGTGTCTCTAAGGATCCAGTGAGTACTTAACATCCGGTGGAGGTGAAGTGGGGAGAAGTAGGGAAAACAGTTATATTATCTTGGCAGAAACAAATTCAACCTTCATGGAAGGCATCTGGCAAAGTCATTTTTCAAAGCCCCAATGTAGATAACTTCTTCTGACCCAGTAACTCCACTGCCAGGAAACTGTACCCTAGATATATGTACTAAAGTGATAAAATTCTATGTACAACGATGCTGACTATATCGACTCTAGAAAAACTGGAAGCAATTTAAACATCAGAAGGAGATAGGTTATATCAAGTGTGGGTAAAGCGCAACTTAAATATCTACCAGAGGGGGCAGGTTAGACAGATAGTGGGCCCGCCAAGTGAAAACTACATGTGAAACGATTTGGAGAAAGAACTGCATGTGCTACAAAAAGCCTAAACATAGGACACAGCTACAGGAATATTGCCTGCCTACCAGGGAAAGGCCCTGGGATCCAGTCTCAGGATTCCTGCCTCTTCCCCCCAAAAAGACCACAAAAAAGGCAAGTTGAACACTGCAGAAATATAATCCCTTCCCTGTTTAAAAAAAATTAAGGCTTAGGTATATTTGTAATAGATAAGAGCAAGATTATTTATGAATGGAAACAAACTCTAAGAGATTACAGTGAGAGACCCAAGAGGCTGAGATTCTCTCATTTATTACCTTTTACTTTTCTGTATAGTTTGAACAGGTTTTCTATGTGAACAGAAAAATTTAAACCATTAGCAAGTGTGATTCTAGATAAGATGTTAAAGAGTAATCTTTTTATTTCTGTCCTCATTTTTTAAAATTTTATTTTATTAATTTTTTATGTGCATTGGTGTTTTGCCTGCATGTATCTCTGTGTGAGGATGTCAGATATCCTGGAACTGGAGTTAAAGACAGTTGTGAGTTACCATATTGGTACTGGGAATTGAAGTCGGATTCCTTGGAAGAGCAGTCAGTGCTCTTACCAGCTAAGCCATCTCTCCAGCCTTCTTTTTTTTTTTTTTTTTAATTCTTAAAAAAAGAGCTAGTTAAAAACAGTCACTCTGAATGATAATTAGTGTTACTAATTACATTTACTTTAAAACTAGGTTTACTTTGAATACTGGGAAACTTAACATTATGATTAATTTTTAACTAAAAACAACCAAACAACCCGGATTTTCTAAATTGGTGAGTCTTTTACAGGGACATTCAGGCCAAACTGAGAATAGAATTAAGAGTTGTTGGAACAGTTTAGTATCTGACTGTCCTGAGATCATCTTTTAAGTATGCTCCTTTCTACAGCCAACCATTAAGTCACTTGGAAGGAAGTGGGAATGTAGCTTAGGGTACAGTGCTTGCTTAGCATGTACAAATCTTGGGGTTTAAGCCAATACATTTGGAGACCTCAACTGTTCAGATGCCAGCTGTGACACAGCACTGTGATGGCTTCTGGAAGAGCATCACAGGACACTCTCCTTTGCTGGGGGAAAGAAGCGTGGTGGTGGTGGTGGTGGTGGTGGTGGTGGTGGTGGTGGTGGTGGTGGTGGTGGTGGTGGTGGTGGTGGTGGTGGTGTGTGTTCATAGGTAGAGTCAGGAAGTAAAGAGAGTAGGTCGTCGCTTTCTTCTTTACTTCATTTTTAAACTTAGAGTAGTTTTTTTCCGAAAGAAATAAGATGTTTGGTGGTTGTTGTTGTTTTTAAATCATGCAGACCAAAACAACTTCAAAAAAATAATTATGGGGTCCTAGCCAGGTGGTGGTGGTGGCATATGCTTTAATTCAGCACTCGGGAGGCAGAGGCAGGCAGATCTGTGAGTTCAAGGCCAACCTGGTCTACAGAGTGAGTTCCAGGACAGCCAAGGCTAAACAGAAACTCTGTCTTGAAAAACTAATAATAATAATAATAATAATAATAATAATAATAATAATAATAATAGGGACCCAGAGTATCATCATCTTTTCCTTCTACCAAGAAAGACCACTGTAACATACTGGAGCAGATGCCACCTCTAGTGCTCTTCAGGAAGATGTTCTCAGAGCAACGAAGCTGGAACTGAAGAAACAATCCCCAGAGTAAGTTCAACGATGCATCTTAACAGATATGGCTTGGACTAGGATTTCTTTTCTTTACTCAAACCTATGACAAAAGAGTAGGTGCCTACCTGATGCTGATTTTCCGGTCATCGGGGTAGGCAGGTTTGGTTCACGAGGCGGTGGGCCCCCTTGGGAATTCTTATCCCATAGGTTCACATTCTTGTAGTTATAACTGTTAGGGTCTCCCCAAGCTGAAGTGCCATCATCGATGTCCATTTTTCGGCTAATTGACTGCGGGGATGGCTCTTCCCAACCACTGGGTTCATCATCCTTAGGGGTTGCAGGCTGGGGCCCACTGCTCCAGTTGGAATTGGAAGGTCGAACACTGCCTGGAGGTGGTGGGGGTGGGCCTCCCCATGAACCAGAAGCCTCTGGCTGTGGTGGTGGCGGCTGCTGCTGCTGTTGGTGTTGTTTATTCCAGGAACTGGGCTGTCTCCCCGTCTCAGTCCACGCAGGGGATCTTTTGCAATCTTCCCAGCCACCTTTTGAAGCTAGGTTTGCATTCCCACCATTACCCCAAGTTCCAATTTCATTCTGCCCTCCTTCACCCCACCCAGATACAGGCTTATTTGCAGAACTTTCCCAATTGTTATTTTTCACTTGATCAACCTCCTCGCCCCAACCATTCTTCCCAGAAGTCCATCCTGGGTTGGGCTGGCGCCCACCTCCCCACCCCTGATCCTTGCAGGAACTCTCATTCCAAGAGGAAGGGGTCTTTTCATCTGCTCGTCCTCCTCCCCAGTTAGAAGAGTTGTTGTTCTTATAGTCATTCCAGCCTCCTGTGCTCTTAGGGTCCTTCCACTCGGTCGAGGCTGAGAGCTCCCCCCATCCAGACTTCATTTGATTGCTTTGGCTGGGTGCATCTCCCCAGCCCCCTGAGTTCTTGGTCTGTGTGGCAGCGCTCTCCCACCCCTCAGTTCCTTTGTCAGATTTCCCCTCAGGCCTTGGCACCTCTTCAATATCCCACACTGTGTCCTGCTTAATTTGAGTTTGACCCCAGCCAGTGTTTGAGAGCACCCTGGGATCCAAATCAGTTCGGCTCAAAAGAGTCTGCAAGACGGCCTGGCAATCAGGATGTGTGGGCCTGTACGACCGACGGCCAGAATTGTGACTGTCACTACTTCCTGCTTTGTGGTTGCTTCCAGTGCTTTGACCTCCAACTTCACTTCCTGCGGAGCTGGAAGACCGTCCCCAACAGGGAGCCTGGGCATTGCCGTGGTTTTCAGGGAGGGGGTGGCCCTTCTGATTGTCCCATGCTCCAGTGCTAGAGTTTGGTTGGTTTGGACCACTCCATTCTCCAATTTTCAACTCATCAGACCCAGTCGGCTGTTTCCATTCTCCCTGAGAGACCCCAGATGTCATTTTGTTCCCTTCACCCCATTTGTTGTCATTAGAGTCCTGAGGGCCAAAGTTCCAGGACCCACCCGTAGACCTGTTATTGTTGTCCCAAGAGTCAGTTTTTGACCCAGTTGATTTTGGAACAGAAGCTCCTTTCCAGGAGTCCTCTCTGTCTTTTCCATTGTTCCCATTATTTCCAGAATTGCTTTGTCCAGAGACTGTGTCAGTTCCAGAAGGCCCCCTAGCTGCACCCCAAGACCCAACACTCCCAGTCTTTCGATCTCCAGTGCTTTGTGAAGGGGCATCAGTGCTCCTGGAGGTGTTCCCCAAGCCCATCCCAAAGGGCATTCCCTTATTTTCCATGGGGTTTGGTGAACTTAAGTTCAAGGAGTTAGTGTTTCCATTTTTTGGTCCATCAGTGTTATGAATTTGAGCCTGTTCTCTGCCAGAGACAACAAAATTAACACCCGCATTTTCCATCTTTGACTGCTGTTCCCTGGATGCCTGACCTACTGTGCTCACTTGTGCACCGGAATTGTTATTTTCTGTTTCCAACGCCCCTTTCCTAGAAGTTCCTTCTTGGACCAACGCCGGCCAGGCAGATGGGTTGCTATTTGGGTTAAAGTTGCTGAAGCCAGAGCCAGGTCCAATTCGATCTTGACCACTCACATTCCTCCAATTTCCTAGTCCATTGTTGCTGTCTGAAGTAGAGTTGGAAGATTGAACAGATTTAGCCTTAGG
>CABHPH010154658.1:0-39426 GCA_902168325.1 Peromyscus nudipes | reverse complement strand
GTCAAATGCCTTTTCTGCATCTAGTGAGATGATCATGTGGTTTTTTTTCTTTCAGTTTGTTTATATGGTGTATTACATTGATGGACTTTTGTATGTTGAACCACCCTTGCATCCCTGGGATGAAGCCTACTTGATCATGGTGGGTAATTGTTTTGATGTGTTCTTGGAGTCTGTTTGCCAGTATTTTATTGAGTATTTTTGCATCAATGTTCATGAGGGAGATTTGTCTGTAGTTTTCTTTCTTTGTTACATCTTTGTTTGGCTTAGGAATGAGGATAATTGTAGCCTCATAGAAGGAGTTTGGTAATGTTCCTTCTATTTCTATTGTGTGGAACAATTTAAAGAGTATTGGTATTAACTCTTCTTTGAAGATCTGGTAGAATTCTGTGCTGAAACCGTCTGGTCCTGGGCATTTTTTTTTTGGTTGGGAGAATTTTAATGACTGTTTCTATTTCCTTAGGGGTTGTTGGACTATTTAAATAGTTTATCTGGTCTTGATTTAACTTAGGTATGTGGGACCTATCCAGAAAATTATCCATTTCTTTTAGATTTTCCAGTTTTGTGGAGTAGAGGTTTTTGAAGTATGACCTGATGATTCTCTGGATTTTGTCATTGTCTGTTGTTTTGTCCCCCTTTTCATTTCTGATTTTGTTAATTTGGATGCTCTCTCTCTACCTTTTGGTTAGTTTGGATAAGGGCTTGTCTATCTTGTTGGTTTTCTCAAAGAACCAACTCTTTGTTTCATTATTTTTTTGTATTGTTCTCTTTGTTTCTATTTTATTGATTTCAGCTCTCAATTTGATTATTTACTGGCTTCTATTATTCCTGGGTGACTTTGCTTCTTCTTGTTCTAGAGCTTTCAGGTGTGTTAAGTCACTAGTGTGAGATTTCTCCAACTTCTTTTTGTGAGCATTTAGTGCTATGAATTTCCCTCTTAGCACTGCTTTCATAGTGTCCCATAGGTTTGGGTATGTGGTGTCTTCATTTTCGTTGATCTCTAGGAATTCTTTAATTTCTTTCTTTCTTTCTTCCCTAACCCATTGGTGATTCAGTTGAGCATTATTCAGTTTCCATGAGATTGTAGGCTTTCTGTAGTTTTTGTTGTTGTTGAAATCTAACTTTAAACAATGGTGCTCTGATAGAATGCAGAAGGTTATTCCAATTGTTTTGTATATGTTGAGATTTGCTTTGTGGCCATGTGGTCAATTTTAGAGAAGGTTTCATGGGGTGCTGAGAAGAAGTATATTCTTTTTTTTTAGGATGGAATGTTCTGTAGATATCAATTAAGTCCATTTGAGTCATAACATCAGTTAAGTCCTTTATTTCTCTGTTAAGTTTTGATTTGGCAGATCTGTCCAGTGGTGAAAGTGGGGTGTTGAAGTCTCCCACTATTAATGTGTATGGTTTTATATATGATTTAAGCTTTAGTAATGTTTCTTTTACATGTGTGGGTGCCCTTGTGTTTGGGGCATAAATGTTCAGAAATGAAACTTCATCTTAGTGGATCTTTCCTGTCATGAATATGTAATGCCCTTCTTGATCTTTTGATTGATTTTAGTTTGAAGTCTATTTTGCTGGATATCAGGATGGCTACACCTGCTTGCTTCTTAAGACCATTTGATTGGAAAGTCTTTTCCCAGCCTTTTATTCTTAGGTAGTGTCTATATTTGAATTTGAGGTATGTTTCTTGTATGCAACAGAAGGATGGGTCCTGCTTTCGTATCCATTCAGTTAGCCTGTGTCTTTTTATAGGTGAATTAAATCCACTGATATTAAGGGATTTTAATGACCAGTGATTGTTCATTTCTGTTATTTTTTGGTGGTAGTGTGTGTGTACTTCTCTTTTTTGGGGTTTACTGCTGTGGTGTTATCTATTGCCTGTGTTTTTTAGGGTATATCTGACTTCCTTAGGTTGGAATTTTCCTTCTAGTGCTTTCTGTAGGAATGGGTTTGTGGATAAGTATTGTTTAAATCTGGCTTTGTCTTGGAATGTCTTGTTCACTCAGTCTATGATGATTGAAAGTTTTGCTGGGTATATTCGTCTAGGCTGGCATCCATGGTCTCTTAGTGTCTGCATTACCTCTGTCCAGGTCCTTCTGGCTTTCAAAGTCTCCATTGGGAAATCGGGTGTTATTCTGATGGATTTGCCTTTATAAGTCACTTGGCCTTTTTCCTTTGCTGCTCTTAATATTCTTTCTTTATTCTGTATGTTTAATTGTTTAATTATGTGGCAAGGGGACTTTTTTGGGGGGCTCTAGTCTATTTGGTGTTCTATAGGCTTCTTGTATCTTCATAGGCATTTCCTTCTTTAAGCTTGGAAAATTTTCTTCTATGATCTTGTTGAATATATTTTCTGTGCCTTTGAGTTGGTATTCTTCTCCTTCCTCTATCCTTATTATTCGTAGGTTTGTCTTTTCATTGTGTCCCAGATTTCTTGGACATTTTCTGTTATAATTTTTCTGGCTTTGGTATTTTCTTTGACTGGCAATCCATTTCCTCTATTGTATCCCCTACACCAGAGATCCTCTCTTCCATCTCTTGTATTCTGTTGGTTTTGCTTGCATCTCTGTTTCCTGTTCATTTACTTAGATTTTCTATTTCCAGCATTCCCTCTGTTTATGTCTTCTTCATTGTTTTTATTTCCCTTTTCGGGTCTTGGACTGTTTTCCTCATCTGTTTCATTGCTTTTTCATGGCTTTCTTTCAGGTATTTATTGTTTTCTTCTGCTTTATTTGTCTTTTCCTCTAGTTTTTTATAGCATTCTTCCATTTTTTGTTTTACTTTTCATTTTCTTTATTGATATCCTCCACTTTTTCGTTTATCTGTTCATCAATTTCATTTTTGATTTTTTCTTTAAAAGCCTCTCTAGCATCTTCATGATGTTATTCTTAAGGTTGCTTTCTTCTGCTTCTTCCATTTTGTGATGTTCAGGTCTTGCTGTTGGAGGAGGGCAGGGTTCTGGTGATGCTGTATTGATCTTTATTTTGTTGTATGCATTTCTGCCTTGACGTCTGCCCATCTCCTTGAGGATTCATTCTGGTGTTATCAGGGCTCTTGGTGTAGTCAGAGCTGACAGTTTCAGCATTTCAGGAAGCCTCTCTTGGTCCAATGAGAGTTGGCAAACTCTGCTTCTCAGAAAGCCACTCTTGGTCTAATCAGGGCTGGTAGATTCCCTGTCTCCTGAGTTTTCTCTTGGTCCAATGACAGCTCTTTGTCCAATGAGAGCTCTCTCTTTCTCTGGACTGGGTGGGAGCTCTCTGGGCTTGATGGGAGCTCTTTGGTAGGGATGGGAACTCTCTGGGTCAGATAGGAGCTCTCTGGGCTGGATGGGAGCTCTCTAGGCCAAATGGGAGCTGGGGGCTGGTCACTAAGTCTCAGGAAGTGGTGGGGGTCTTGGGTGGATGGGTATGGGGGCAGGGTGTGTAGATTTCATGGCCTGCTGGGGGGGGAGTGGAGAAGGGGAACCTTTCCACGTGAGCCCTGCCCGATGGCCTGCAATTGGGCCAAGTTGGGCGGGTCTTCCCTAGGAAAGGCTGCCCAGGGATGGGACCTAGGGGCAGGCCTCCCTGGGTTTAACCCCAGACACTCACCTCTGGTCCGGATGGGAGCTCTGTGCTGGATGGGAGCTGCGGGCTGCTCTGAGTATTTTCTTAATTGGCAAACTTCACCAAAAGCCGAAAGGAATGAACATAGAGAAAATTAACGTTCAAATAAAAATTTAAGATTTAAGCAAATTAGCAGGAAATAACACAACTTTATAAATATTACTATTGTTAAATATGTCACAGATTATCATACCCTGCTTAGCTCTGTGTTATCCCTTTTTTGTAGTCCTGTTCCCTCTGCTGGGTTTCTGTTTTATAAGTGGATGGAGGTAGAAATTGTCTTGAACAATGGCCTGAAGGTAATACAGATATGTACACTCACAACTTGATATTACACACAAGCTTTGTAACAAGTGAAGATCATTGCTTTTATCATATAACACATATGACACATAGTCACTTCTTTTGCTATTTTATAACACGAATTAAATGTTATTTTTGCAAGTGTATTGAAATTTTACTTAGTAGGAAACATACCACATACAATAACTACTCATTTATAGATTCTCCTCAAGACAGTCACTGAGAGTTTGAGAACTGAGTGAGATCTAGTGATGGTGGTATCTGCAGGATACGATCTGTTCATTACAGTGGAGGGGACTGAATTAATGTAAAAGTCAGATGGCTGGCAGCAGGAGGAGTGCTGTGAGAACCTATCCTCTAGACATGACATGGCTGCTGCACTTAGGGATTCACAGCAGCTGTGATGCCTGGATGTGAACTGTACAAGTCCAATCCAACAAGTCCTGCCAACATTCCAGCAGTGAGCACTAACTGACATGGTGGCTGGGCAGATGAGAGGACATGAAGGTTACAGAGACTGTTGTCATATGTCATGTCTGAAGACAGTGAATATAATGTAAATAAAAAAGTGCCTTGGAAGATGTAAAATACATATTACAGTGAGAGATTTGACCAAATTAATGAGATTGACCCTGACTCAAGGAAATCATGAATAGTGACATAATCAGAGCAAATAAGATCAAGATACATTGCATATATGTATGACATCATCAGAGCATAAATAAATAATTTAAAGCTATTATGTTAGATACAGTGGTAAAGAAGAGTTCATGGCAGGGAGTAGAGCTCTTCTGAGCAGAGGCCACATTAGAAAGAAGTAAAGGAAAGCCAGTAACCAATCACACAGACCACCAGACAGAGATTCATGAGATTAAACAAAAGCTTGTGCAGCAGAGCAGATGTTTCAAGAGTGAAGGGAGAAGACACATAACATGGCCGAGAAATTTGAAGTGGAGGAGATGAATTACTTATAAATGATGGGCTAGGCACATCAGATCCTATCCTTCCTTAGAAACCACACTGTTTAGGACTCTGCTTTGTATTTCAGCTTCACATTAAGGACATGTGTGAACTGCAGCCAAGAGGAAACTTCCACAGCATTAGGAATATTAAACTGGACAAATTGCAATGGATTTGCAAACTTGTTTGCAGGTTCTAAGACTGTAGATGGGGGCAAGGAAACACCTGAACCTGGAAGAGATCAAGCATCTGGCTAAACTTAGAAACCAGAGATATGCTGTACTTTAGCACCATAGAGAAACATGTTCTCAGCAGGGAAATCTACACTGTGCTGGTAAATATAAGGATAATTGGAGATAGTGATCCTTTACTGGGTAAAGAGATGAACAACTTTTGCATGTACTCAGTTCCTTCCCACCTCTGCTGATTTGCATGATTACCATAGCCCTCTCCATGATGACTTTTGAATAAGTTCTTCACATCCCCTTCATTTAAAGTACAAAAGTTGGTGATTTGTTACTGTAGTCCCTGGAACAACTAATAAAAACTTGACTCAGAAAACAAAATAGGTTAAAGCTTCTCTGATTGTTTAGTCTCCTGGTTCCATTCTCCAGTGTCTCATGTGAAGAGATGTAATATTTTTTTTACCTTAGGAAGAAAGCACATGAATTTCCTTAGTGTATCATGGAGCTCATGATGGCTTTGCAATACATATTAATGACTGTTGTGCCCAGGTCCTATAAATCTCTGTTGATTTTTATGTATCTACAGCACAGCCTACTACATGTGTACTTCTTGAATAACATGGAACAAACCTGACCTGTCCAGCAGGTCCAGTTATTCGCGGGTCTCGAGCCAGGAATCACCTAGAAGCCAATGAGGGTGAGAAAGGAAGGAAGCCTTGCACATATAATGAATGACAAGAGTCAGTCTGAGTCGCGTCAAGGCTCCGTTTATTGAAATGAGCGCTGCAGTTTTTATATGCTGAGGCTTCAGGCAGGGGGGCAGGGAAAGCAAGGAGAGTGGAAGGTTATCAGAAGTCAGAATGGTCGGGGCGAGGTCTCTTTGGCCCCAGGCTCTTGCAGCTGGCTGATTAGCATCTGTTTGCAAGAAGAATGGGAACTCCTAAGGGAAGGTCTGGGTGAGGTTGCTTTGGTCCTAGATCCCTGTTGTTATTGAATGAGGCCTTTCTATGGTTAGGCCAAGGTCGTCTTGTTTTGCAAGACTCCAAGCAGGAAATTCCAAACATACTTGGATCAAACAGTCTAGGTGGGTCAAATAGTCTAGGTGGGTCTCCAACACAAACCTGTGCAAGTGTCAGTTACAATCAAGACACAGCATGAGTATGAGTGTTTCCACTCAGTTACAGGGGCTGCTTATGCTCTGGGTTCTAGGTGAGAAGGGGTAACTCTGGGGATTCATCCAATTAAGGAGGCATTGCTCATTGGTCTTTCACAAAAATCCTATGGGAATATTATTAATTGTGTGTGTGTGTGTGTGTGTGTGTGTGTGTGTTTTCACACATAATTTTCCAATCTAAGGAGCTAGATGTGGCATTCTGCTTACCGAATCTCCATTGTCCCTGTTATCATCTCTAGGAGACCATCACTATCACATTTCAGGCATGTCAGGATATTAACAGTTACTTTTACTGACACAAAAGAAACCAAGAAGTGTTCCAAAGGTTCTGATCTATGATGCATTCTGTTTGTCATCTTGGGTTACCATTATGGTTCAGTGGCAATAATTCTGGAACAAATTTTACTCTCTCAATCAGCAGTCTGGTGCCTGAAGATGTTACAATTTGTTACTGTCCCCAAAGCTATGATACCCTCCTACAGTGATTCAAGTCAAAACATAAACCCCTCAGGCAAGAAGAGTAAGGCTGAGTGCTCCAACTGTTCCTCTTGGCATTCTCTCCTGTTGACAATTCTCCTATGCAGGAAGGATTTTAAGAACACTTGGAAGTTTTGGTTGAAAGACCCCTGGAGACTGATGTGATACATATAAGAAAACAAAAGAATATATATATATATACATACATATATATACATATATACATATACATATACATATATATATATAGGAGTGATCATTTCAATACATGCATTGGAGCCCAAGACAGAGTACATTTTCCATAATGTAGCAGAAGCCAGAGGGCTCAAACTAGACCAATAACACATAGAAAGAACACAAACAAGTAGAGATGAAGAGAATAGAAAGTCAGCTGCATGACTCAACAGTCCACACCACAGCTTCCAAGACAAGATTCTTCTCCTTTCTTTTGTTCTTATTTGTTTTGTTTTGGTTTGTTTTGGTTTGGTTTATGGCTTTTTCTTTTAAATTTTGTTTGGATTTAGGAGGGAATTTGCATGTGCAGATCAAGGATATAAGGTGATGTATAATAAGTGTGATTGGGATACATGATGTGAAATACACAAAGAATCAATAGAGGTCTTCAAAAAAATTTAAAAGTGGACAAAAGAGACTTCTCAGGAGTCAGAGAAAAGTCATTCCTTACATGTCTTTTACCTCCTATGATGATCCCTTGTGATCAGGAAGGAGATATTGGATGTCAGCTGTATTATGTCAAATGTTTTCTCTCAGATTTAGTGGCATGATTTCTTCCTATGTTCTTTATGTTGACAACTTTAGAAGCTCTTTAGGATGCTAACCAGCAACATCAATTTAGCTTATAAAGACAAACATTCCATGAGCTTCATCAGCTCTGTGTTGGACTACAATGGATATTAATTGAAAAACAAGCAGGAGTGGCATTGATCATACTAACTAGGAAGAGTATTGTTCAGGACCAGAGTCCTAGGACAGGCTTTTCTAAATATGCAGCACAAGGAATTGTCAGGATCTTCAGTCTCCCCTGATTAACTGTTGGTGTGAAATGTGCACTCTCATAGAAGTGGACAGGGACTAGTAGAAAGTGCTCAAGACAAGTGAATCAGAAAGTAGAAACCTCTTTTGTACCTAGTATTACAGTGATTGTCAGTGCAAAAGTGGGTGATATTAACTGGATAGACACGTATTATTGCCTTCCCATGCTGTAGACATTATTAAAATATACACAGGGCTGGGTCTTTGTATAAGTGGACTGCAGAAAAAAGTGGGCAGTGATTGATGGCAAATTTTAATGCACTCAGAAAAAAGATAATAAAGCAAATATGGTATTGTTTCTGAGTAGTTGGAAGTTTTCCTCTGTCCTGGCCAGCCAGTGGTCAGGACAAATCTCTCCCACTTACATCTCCCATGTAAACACGCAGAGGCTTATATTAATTACAACTGCTTGGCCATTAGTTCAGGCTTATTACTGACTAGCTGCTACACTTAAATTAACCCATAATTCTTATTATTATGTAGCCATGTGCCTTGATACCTGTTCTTAGTTCTGCCTTGTCATCTTGCCTCCTCTGTGTCTGGCTGGCAACTTCTGACTCTGCTCTTCCTTTTACTAGCATTCCTTTAGTCTGCTTGCCCTGCCTATACTTCCTGCCCAATTAGCTTAGTCGGTAGAGCATGAGACTCTTAACCACAGGGTTGTGGGTTCAAGCCCCATGTTGGGCACCAATGCATTTCTAACAGGTCTTATTAAATAAACAACATGAAGTCAAATACAGGGGTGAAAGCATTAGAGAGATCAGAGAAATAGGGAAAGCCTCCAGCCAACATTTCCTCACCAACTCTGCAACTTCCAAATGTCACAAATTACTGTTTACCCACGCCTCTATACCTTGCTGTTCTGCCATCAGATTGGTGTGCATACAGCTTGATGAAGTTGTTGTTCCTTTCCCAGTTAGCTCTCTTCCTCTCTATGCTTTATATTTGCAGATGAAGATGTAAGCTCTTAGCTCCAGGGCCATCCCTGTCTGCCTGCTGCCTGCCTCTAACCATGTTTGTCATGGACCAATCTTTCACAACAGTAAGCCTCCAAATTAAATGCTTTCTTTTATAAATTGTCTTGGTTCTGGTGTTTTGTCACAGCAATAGAAAAGTGACTAAGACATTTACCCTCCTAATAAGGAGAGAAATGAATAAACACTTAATGTCAGAAAGGCTCCTTACCTGCATGCATATAAGAGAGTTGACAAGCAGTCTGAGGACCCTATGAACAGGAAGCCTTACTTTCAGTAAATAATAATAAACTCTAGATTCTGAGAATACTCTGTTCCAAGTGGCAGTTTGTCAGAATATTAGTTCCTTAGGATTTTAAAATATATAAGATTTACTTAATTTTATTTTATGTGTATTCCTGTTTGCCGGCATATATATTTGTGTGCCATGTGAGTGTGGTGACCTCAGCACACAGAAGAAAAGCTTTTCCATCCTGGAAGTAGAGTTATAGAGAGTTTATAGCAGTCCTTTGGGATCTAAGAATCAAAACCAGATCCTCTGTAAGAGAAGCCAGTGCTCTTAACCAATGCTTTGGCTATGATAGGTTTTAATGACCTTATTTCTTTATTTGCAGACTGTACCAACATGATTTTAATATTATAACAAGATACTAATTTTCTAATTTTCATTGAATAATAATGTTTCTAATAACTTCTGCTTGGTGTATGTTTGTGTAGGGGTATGAATGCATCTGGTGTTTGTGTGTGTGGATGTGTGTGGATGTGTGTGTCTGTCTGTTTGTTTCTCTGTTGTATAAATCTCAACTGCTGCCTTTTCTGCAACACAGGAAAAGTTAATATTTGCTGTGAGTCAAGAGACCTACTCCCCTGATTTTAATGCTAGTGCTCAGGAAGAAGACAGATATTTAGGAGAATAACAAATTTATCTGCTCCCTATACAAAACCATCACATTGAACTTTCAATACTGGTGAAGAGAAAAGAGAAACACTCTCAACAGCTTAAGACAACAGAAACAGCAATTTGAGCAGCCTGTGTTCTCACTTCTGCTTCCTTGGGTGGTTTTTGTCATGACTTGAATCACTGTGGCAGGATTACTATAACCATGTTGACAGTAATAAGTTGCAACATCCTCAGGCTGCAGACTGCTGATCTTGAGAGAAAACTGTGTGCCAGATCTACTTCCACTGAACCTCGATGGGATCCCATTTGCCAAACTATCTCCAGCATAGATCAGTTGCTTAGGAGGTTTCCCTGGTTTCTGCTGATGCCATGCTAAAACTCAGCCAATGTCCTGACTTGCCAGGCATGTGATGGTGACAGTGTCTCCCAGAGATGCAGATAGAGAGGTTGGAGACTGGGTCATCTGGATGTCACATCTGACACCTGAGATTGGAAAATTGAAAACAAATTAATTCTGTTAGAAGAGGGCTTTGCCAGAGATCACACAGCACTGACCACAGTCAGCTGAATAATTTTCCAGTGGTGTCTTCCTTACCTCTAAGCCAGAGTAGCACCAGCCCCAGGCGCTGAGTGGGGGCCCTCATGACTGTGCTGGGACCAGTGTGAGGCTGACTCCAGTTCAGGGTGTGACTTGACTATGAAGACCTCATGGCAGTAGGTTGTGGACATATGCAAATCAGTAGTTGCTGAGCACAGCCAGGAGACCAGACAAGTGACACATTGTATGGCTGTGGTCCTCCTGTTTCTCAGGTCAGAGAGGCAGTGCCGGTTTATCTGCAGGAATGTGCTCCTCTTTGAATAACAAGAACAGCAACTGTCTGTAAGTTCGACCTAATTTTGATTCCTGTCATTTTCAATGTAGAATTCCCTTAATATGCTTCTCCCATGTCAGGCCATGTCAGATGTGGTGCCATTCTAGAAAGCCCACAAATGGTTATATGAATTTTTACAGGTAGGTGCAGATGTTATTGAGGCTCTGCAATTCTTCTCTTCCCCCTCCATGTTTATTTGTTACATTGTAATTAAATTATAATGTTTCTCTCATTTTCTCTCTTTTTTTAGTTGTCTACAGTACTTTGTGTAGAACTGAGGCTTTGTGGCCTTTCCCCTGAACTGTTCACATATTTTTTTCTATCCTCGTTATTCAGGTATCATTTGTTCAGTAATGCTTGTGAGCCTTTAGAGTTAGAGCTTCTGATGTTACTAGGAGTCACAATTTCACAGCAAACTCTCTGATCCTGTGGTTCTCAGAATCTTTCCACTACCTTTCCAAAATGTTCCTTGAGCCTTAGTTATGGGAGCATTTTGTACATGTATCCATTAGGACTGGGCTCCATAACTCACTATGTAGCTTCTTGCTCATGATGAGTCACAGAAGAATAATAGATTAATACTAAGAGACAAGGCTTTTAAGGAAGGACAGGATCTCACATAACTAAACCAAATTTTCAGATAAACAATCTTGTCTTATTCCATTTTCATAGCTCAGTTATTCAATAAGTACTTCCATCAAGGCCAAATGAGTTCATGGGTTTTCTCCCCTTCCATGTGGGTATATGAATTCCCTTTTAAATTAAGTTAGGATTTATCTATGCCCTGTGTTCCTTTGAGTCTTCATATTATAGCACCAGATCCACTTTAAACACAGGTTATTGTCTTTAAGGAATATGAGTTGAAAGATCCTAAACCTTTAGGCTTATACCCCCAAGCCTCAGGAAATGAGAAATTTCAAGCACCAGCAAATGAGAAACTAAAAATCTAGTTCCCAGGGCAAGCTGACTCAATCATTATTCAATCTCCCCTGCCACCATATAACAATGTAAAGAGATTTCTGTTAAGAGATGTGCTCAACTGTGACTGGGATAATTGCAGGTGTTCCAGGAAGGACCACCGTGACCTGTGTGTAAACTCCACTCCCACCCTGATACCCCCCTTGAGGTTTCAGGAAGAATGTACCAATTCTTCCTGTACAGGTACTGACGTAAACTGTACCCACTCTACCCACTCTGTGATCACTCTGTGATTGTATGGGAATTGTAATCTTGTGACTTTTGTGGGTTTTTCCTTTAAAAGTACCTATGAGACTGTAGTGCGAGGTGGCTCTTGCTCTTTAGAGCAGTGCAGTCCTTCTGTACAGTCGCTTCAATAAAAACTTCTTGCTATTGCATCAACTGGACTGGAGTCTGTGTTCTTGGGGTGTCCACTCGAGACTCTAACATTTGGGGTCCAACAGAGTCTACTCTCTGAAGTAACCATTCATGGCCGTGAATACAGTGTTTCCTAAACTTGCATATGCTATGAGCACCATACTTATTCAAGATACTAAAAGAATATATATATATATATATATGTGTGTGTGTGTGTGTGTGTGTCTGTGTGTGTCTGTGTCTGTGTATAGTTAGGGTAAGAGGGTCACAAGATGTGTGGTGAGAGAAGCATATGAAAAAGTTGAAGTAGAAGCCACACATGGGGAGTTATATTCACAGCGGGGTCCAGAGTCTATGGTCATTGAGAGGAAAGATGTGTAGCTAGAGTTTTCCTGCCTGGCCCACAGTCAGGACAAATCTCTCTCACCTGCTAGTCCCACAACCGCTCAGACTCAACCAAGTAAACACAGAGACTTATATTGCTTACAAACTGTATGGCCGTATCAGGCTTCTTGTTATCTAGTTCTTATATCATAAATTATCCCATTTCTATTATTCTATAAGTTGCCACGTGGCTCATGGCTTACCAGTATCTTAACATCTTCTTGTGGCAGCAGATGGCAGTGTCTCTCTGCATCAGCCTTCCTGTTCCCAGAATTCTCTTCTCTGCTTGTCCAGCTTATACTTCCTGCCTGGCTACTGGCCAATCAGCATTTTATTTAAACAGAGCAATAACCACAGCAAAGATGTGGTGAACTTAGTGTGAGTTTCCATGAGGGGTTTAATGGGAAGAATTTTACATGTGCAGGTCAACAGTCTGTAGGAAATAGTGTTAGGGAACGGTGAAAAAGACACCCACTCAGGGAATGAAAATGATGATAGTCAGGAGAAGTGCCAGAATGAATGTGTAGGTGGATTTCCTAAGAAAAAAGCTGTCCTGCAAATCAATGACACAGGTGGCTTTGACATTTGTGATCATAGTGTTTGTGTTGAGGGACATAACAAAGTATCTGCAACACAGATGAAATTATGTTCCCTGACATAATTCTCTGCATTCATATGAGTATGTCTCATGTACTGACACCATATTTGTATGTATGTTTTGATTAAGCACTAAAATCATTTCCAGAGTCTAACAAAATGGGAATTTATTTCACAATTGACAGCAACTGTCTTAAAAAATACAGTTGATATGAAATGCTTTTCATTTAGATACTACACTGATCATTTCTAAAAAAATTTAAATTATAATGAATATGACAGATTTTCTTGCATGTATAACACATGTGTGCCTGAAACTGGACAGAACAGGGTGTCAGATCTGAGGGAACTGATCAGGTTTCAAGGCACCATGCCTTCAGGCACTGGAAATGGAAGCAGAGTCATCTGTGAGAACAAGATGTGCTCTTAACTGCTGAGTCATCATTTCAAATAGTCCCTGAAAATTATAATTTTAGTTGACTTATGACCATTTTTAAAACATGTAATTCCACTTATGATTTCCCCCTTTCAATTATCTGTCCTTAAATCTCTCCCAAACCAGAAACTGGTTGTCACATTCTCTGATGCATTTCATAGAAGCATGACACAGAACATTCACACACAGTGATTATATGGAGCATATTTGATCTCTAAAGACATTGTTACTCAGGTACCAGATGAGGGGAGCAGATGATGGAAGACAGTCTGTGTATGCTACACCTGCCCCACTCTTGAGTGAAATATCACAGAAACCTGACTTATTGCATGGAAAGACTTTACAAGTAACACGTGTTTTGTGGTTGGATTGACACAGCATCGGGCTACTCTCAGCTGGCTACCTCTACTTTTACCTCCTCCAAGAAATTGCATTCTAAGAATATCCAACAGGTATATTGGACAGAAGATATAATACAATGGAGAGAACTTGGTCAGTCCCTGATCATCATAAATCAGTCTAATTAACACTTCTCTGGAAGTCCATTTTCCAGCACACTCCTTTGTCTTGTATCACTGTGGTCCATCTATGATCTAATTCTTGAACTGCTGGTTAAACCTCCATAGCATCCATAATGTGTTATCTATAGAAGTGTGTGAAATGATGAGATTACTCAGAAGAAAAATATAATTTCAACAATAGGGCTTACCAAATTCTGATATCATGGGCTAGTTCCCTGCAGTGTGGAGGGCCCCAGGAAACCACACATTGAGGTGTTATTCATTTAGTGCGGAGAAAGTATATGCCCTCAGATCCTTCCAATAACAATATCAAGAGACTTTGGAGAACACTGATCTTACTTATCAGGAAGATCATTTTTCAGGGCTCGAGTCCTAGGACAGGCTTTTGTAACTCTGGAACACAAGGAATTCTCAGGATCTCCAGTCTCCACTGACTAATTGTTGGTGTCAAATGTACCTAGACCACTCTCACAGAAGTGGATAGGGACTGGGAGAAATTGCTAGATGGCAAGTGTTTAAGAAATTAGACACCTCATTTGTGCATAGTATTACAGCGATTGGCAGGTCAAAGGTGGGTGATTTTGACTGGATAGATATGTATTATTGTACCCTCTGCTGCAGAGAATGTTAAAATGAGGACAGAACTAGGTCTTTAAGTGCAACCTAGAAAAAAGTGGACAAGGAATGATTGCAAATTGTAATGGACTCAGAAAAAGGTAGTAAACCAAAGCTGATATTGTTTCTGCCTGAGGATGAAAAGAAGCATTAGGAAGAATTTTGTGTAGGTTATTACACAGAATTATGTACAGAGCACATTCTTACACGTTCCAATTCTTACTACTAGGAAGTATGAAAATATTGTGCTGGGATGCAACTTTATTGGTGGAGTTCTTGCCTACTATGAAAATAAAAGCAAAAACAACAAGAACCCACTGGGTTATAGCCCCAGCATTGCATGAACAGGGTCTGGTGGTGCTCTCATGTAGTTCCACCTCATTGGAGTGGGAAACAGGGCTGCTAGAAGGTCAAAGCCATCTTTCTTCACAAGTTTGAGGTCAGTCACAGCAAGATGAGAACAGGAATTTATCAGGAAAAAACCTCTAATTTTGAAAACAGCTCCAAAATATTGTTAAATGATTAAACATAGTTGTAAAAGTTAATGGAGTAGAAAATTTAATATTTCCTATGCGAACATTCAATCCACATTTCAGTTACATCAGATTAAAGCAAATAGATTGGAAATAGTATCAGCCATGAATACAGGCAATATAAGTATTCTTTGGAATATCCTGAGTATATTTATATTTGGGAATATTGTGACGAGACCAGCCAATATAAGCCCTTCCATAATTCTCTAATAAATTGTAGACAGTGCATTGAAGCTTATTAAATAAGGTACAATGAGGGGTTTCATCAGTCATAACCTGGCTTCCTGGGTGTTGCTGCTGTTTCAGTTCCTACAGCTCAGGGTCAAGCAAAACCACTGGCATCACAATCCACAGTGCAGAAGAGGTAAACAATTAAAATCTGAAAGAAGGCGTGTATTGACTATGCAATGACTTAAGGTAAAAATTTTAAAATGATCCAGTTGAATCATTGTATGTAGGGACATAATTGGGGGCATATGTATATATGTGTGTACTTACAATCTTTAAAATTTAAAGTCTACATTATATACAATGTTCTCAAGCTATATTTTAGGTAGTAGAATGAATGAAGACCCATTGTCATAATTTAAAGTTTTACAAGTTTCTTATATTAGGCCTTGTTTGTTAGTCACACCCATTTCCATACTGCTGTACACTCTACAAATAGTCAGAAAGATACAATCATCAGTATTTCACCCTCATGAAGAGATGATAGAGAACTATGAGTTCAGTGTTTAGTTCTTCCCCCTTGAGACCAAGCCATAAGCCATTCTCTGATAAAGGACTACTCTGGGGGACAGCAGTTGGTTACCCCTGCATTGGAAACAGTTATAAAAACATGACTTGTACAACCCTGCAAATATTCTCAAAAGCCCTGTGCCATCCTCTCCAGAGTCAATTCCCCATTCAAGAAATCTAAATCACAGCTCTAAAATAGTTCTCTGCACAGAATGCCAAAAAGATGAGGTCTCTCGTTGTGTTGTCACACTATCTCCATTTATATATTTTCCTCTTCTTTGCCAGGATAAGTGACTTAAGGCCCTTAAGTGATATTTGACCCTGCTTCCATTGCAGAAATATTTGGAGATTTTTGTCACAACTTAGTCAAAATCTTGACCATGTGATATCTTCTAAGAAGGAAGCAGTGGTGTCTGAGAAGAACAAAGCAGTTTTTGTTCTGCTTTGTAGAACTGTGTGAATGGTTCACTGCTCTTCTGCTCACAGTATAAAGTGGCAGCATCTTCAGCCTCCATGCTGCTGATTGTGAGAGAGTAGGATGTCCCAGACCCACTGCCACTGAAGTGATCTGAGACTCCAGAAGCCAATTTGGGAATTCCATAAACCAGGAGTGTAGGGGAGGCTCCTGGCTTCTGCTAGTACCAGTGGAAGTAATTGGAACTTGCACTTGAGCTGGCACTGCAGGTGATAGCAACCTTCTCCCCTGGTGAGGTGGTCCTGGATGCTGGAGACTGAGTGAGGATAATTTCAGCATCTGATACTATGGAGAGAAAGATGAAAATAGACATTAGTAGAAAACAGGATTCCAGAATATCTTCATTTTACCCAGTATGCAAAAAAGACAAAGATAACAACAAAGAAGAAGTAGAGGAGGCTGAGGATAAAAGGAAGGAAGGAAGGAAGGAAGGAAGGAAGGAAGGAAAGAAGGTAAATTTTTCTGTTTAAACTAAAACTTCCATGATGGAAATGATGTTATTTTGGAGTTGGAGACTCCCTTTTTTCTCACCCACTACACTGTGTAGTGGCAAATTGACAGTTTTCAACAACAAACCCATCTTGTTGTCTGGTCTCTGTCTACAAACTTCTGTTGTCTAAGTTAGTTCTCTTAAAATTAGTCTAAGCCTTTTGTGGTTTCTGAGGTGCAGATATGCAAAAAGCAGGGTGTAGGCTATGAGTGTCTTCACCCATAAACACATGAGTCATTTCACTTAATGTAGTATTAAATTGAAAAAGACAAAAGCTCTCCGCATTTTGGTTTTTTATGTTTTGTTTTGTTTCTCTACCATATCTTATATCCCTAGTCCATTGTATTCTTCACATGTTTTCTCATAGCTAGGGTTAGTTTGACTTATCTAGAATAATAAGTGATGATCTTCAGTGTTTGGGATTTATGTTTTCCACGATAAACTCATCTGAGGATGACTTTAATGTACATTAGAAAATCTGAGGCCCAGATCTGCATCTGCCTCCTACTTTTACTGGCAGCTGCTCAACCAAGGCTTTGCTCATCCATGCAAGTCTAATCAAATGGCCCTGAGCTCACAATTCCCTGGGAAAGACCACTGTGCCACTGTGTTTTCAGGAAATCATGTATTTTCAGGAGTATTTCCACAGAAGAAAGCATGTATTGATTTTGTAGCAGCTATCATGAATCCAAAACTCTGTTTCCTGCTGCTTTTAAGAAGACCGTTAGCCTTTGATCCTCTGGAGCCAGAGTTGTTGTAAATAAGATTGGGATTCTGGGAAGCCATGTGTCTGAAAGAACTTGGTGCTTTGTTTGGAGCCTGTACCCACAGGATTTTAATATTATAATAAGATACTAATTTTCTAATTTTAACTGTATAATAATGTTTCTAATAACTTCTGCTTGGTCTATGTTTGTGTAGGGGTATGAATGCATCTGGAGTTTGTGGGTGTGGATGTGTGTGTCTGTGTGTTTGCTTCTCTGTTGTATAAATCTCAACTGTTGCCTTATCTGCAACACAGGAAAAGTTAATATTTCCTGTTAGTCAAGAGACCTACTCCCCTGATTTTAATGCAAGTGCTCAGGAAGAGGAAAGATATTTAGAAAATAACGAATTTATATGTTCCCTTGACAAAACCATCACATTGAACTTTAAATACTGGTGAAGAGAAAAGAGAAACTCACTCAGACTGAAGACACCAGAAGGAGCAATTTGGGCAGCCTGTGTTCTCACTTCTGCTTCCATGGATGGTTTATGTTATGGCTTGAATCACTGTGGGAGGGGCACTGTAACCCTGCTGACAGTAATAATCTGCCACATCTTCAGGCTCTAGACTACTGATCTTGAGAGAAAACTGTGTGCCAGATCTACTGCCACTGAACCTCGATGGAACCCCATTTGCCAAACTATTTCCAGCATAGATCAGTTGCTTAGGAGGTTTCCCTGGTTTCTGCTGATGCCATGCTAAACCCCAGCCAATGTCCTGACTTGCCAGGCATGTGATGGTGACAGTGTCACCCAGAGATGCAGATAGAGAGGTTGGAGACTGGGTCATCTGGATGTCACATCTGGCACCTGAAGTTGGAAAATTGAAAACAAATTAATCTGTTAGAAGAGGACTTTGCCAGAGACCAGGCTGTACTGACCACAGTCAGCTGAAAAAAATTTGAATGGTGTATTCCTTACCTGTAAGCCAGAGCAGTAGCAATCCCAGGAGCTGAGCGGGGACCCTCATGACTGTGCAGTGACCTGTGTGAGGCTGACACCAGCACAGGGTGTGACCTGACTATGAAGACCCTAGGGCAGTGGGGTCTGGACACATGCAAATCAGCAGTAGCTGAGCCCAGCTACGAAACCAGTCAAGCAACACATTATAGGCCTGTGGTCCTCCTGTGTCTCAGATCAGAGAGGCAGTACAGGTTTATTTGCAGGAATGTGTTCCTCTTTGGACAACAAGAACAGCACCTGTCTATGAGTTCCACCTTATTTTTATTTCTGTCATTTTCAATGTAGAATCCTCATATTATGTTTTCCTCCATGGCAGGCCCTGTCAGATGTGGTACCATTCTAGAAAGCACACAAAAGGTTAATGAATTTTCATAGGTAGGTGCAGATGTTATTGAGGCTGTGCAATTCTTCCCTCCCCCTCCATTTATTTGTTAGATTGTAATTTCATTACAATGTTTCTCTCATTTTCTCTTTCTACACCCCCAGAAATATTCTTCCCTACTTGACTTCAAATTTCTGATTTCTTCTTCTTATGTATTTGGAGATACATATATATTTCTGAACATAAACTGTTGAGTCCATATAACGTGTCACTTGTATGTATGTCTTTAGGGATGACCATTTGACACTGGACAATCACTGTGCTCTTCTGAGTACCTCTACCATTCCCAGCTTCACTTAGTTGTCTATAGTATTTTGGGTAGAACTGTGGCTTTGTGGCCTTTCCCATGACCTGTTCACATGTTTGTTTGTGTCCACCTTGTTCAGATACCATTTGTTCAGTAATGTTGGTGAGTCTTTACAGGTAGAGGTTCTGATGTTACTAAGAGACACAATTTCACAGTAAACTCCCTGAACTTGTGGCTCTCACAATATTTCTACTACCTTTCCAAAATATTCCCTGAGCCTTAACTATGGGAGAGTTTTGTACATGTATCCATTAGGACTGGGTTTCAAATCTCACTATGTAGCTTCTTGCTGGATGAGTCACAGAAGAATAATAGAATAATACTGAGAGACATGGCTTTTAAGGAAGGACAGGATCTCACATAACTAAACCATCTTTTCAGATAAACAATCTTGTCTTATTCTATTTTCCGTAGCTCAGTTATTCAAGAAAAACATCCATCAAGGACAAATGAATGCATGGGTTTTCTCCCCTTCCTTATGGGTATATGAGTTCCCTTTTAAATTAAGCTAGGTTTATATCTATGCCCAATTTTCCTTTGAGTCTTCATCTATCCTAGTCTAATCAAATGGTTCTGAGCTCACAATTCCCAGGGAAGGCCATTGTACCTGTGTGTGATCAGGAAATCATGCATTTTCAGGAGTATTTCCACAGAAGAAAGCATGTATTGATTTTGTAGCAGCTATCATGAATCCAAAACTCTGTTTTCTGCTGCTTTTAAGAAGACCTTGAGCCTCTGATCCTCCTCAGCCAGGGTTGTTGTTGTAAACAGGATTTGGATTCTAGAACAAGCTTTTCAGGGTCCCCAGATTCACAGGATGTGCCAATGAAATGTACTTGGACCAATATCACCCAAGGGCTCAATAGCCTGGAGACATTGTGAATTCTAAGTGAATCAAGAGCCTGGAAACCTCTTTAATTCAAAGTGCTACCATGGCTGTCAGCTCTAAGGCTGGAGAAGTTGATTAGATATTGTGTTACTATTGCCCTCTGCTGGAGATATGGGAAATAGGACAAATCGGAGCCTAGAGGAAAAATTACAAAGATAATAATTAGTGCAAATTCTAGTGTGTTTGGGAAAGGGGAGAGTGGAGAGAAAGAACTCATGATAAGCCAAACCATGTAGAGTTCCTCAGAATGACTGATGGAAGAAAAATGAATAATAGTGCAAATACAGTCACATACACATGCATAAACACATAAAACTTGCACCCCACTTCTTGCTAAAAAGAAATAAGGAAATATTGATAAGAGGGCATTAAACATAGGTGTAAAATCATGTAAAGTGTGTATACAAACACATTCTTTCCTTATTTACAGTTATTTATTGTATTGGGCCAAGTAAAAATGTGTGCATCATAAATATCATAATTTAAATGTTCATTTGACACACATAGCCTACCAAATGTGCCCAGAAACTTACTCTGGTATACAGAGGGACAGGATCATCTAATATAGAGCCATCTCATAACATACTGTTGAATGTCTAATGTGGCTATTCTATACTGTACACTGTAAATGTACTGCTGCTTTTAGCTCTGGATTGTTGCCATGACTCAACATCAAGGATCGACATTTACAGTTTAAAGTAAGGTTCCTATTGAGCATGCAAGCTTTGTGAAAATCATGAAGAAAAATTCAGTTGAACCACTGTAATTATTCAGAGAGAAAAATTGAGAATGGCCTGTATGTATTTGCAAATAAATGTGTGCCAACAAAATACAAAATTTAAATATGTTACTCAAACATTTTCTATTTATTACTATAGAGTGTGTGGCTAGTTATGAATAAATGAGCAATTGTTAGAAAACAAATGAAAATAAATAATTGTTTTCAATTATGTAAATTCCCTGGGAACATGAGTATTTTCTTACTTGGCAAACTTCACCAAAAGCCAAAAGGAATGAACATGGAGAAAATCAACATTTAAATAAAAATTTAATATTTAAGTAAATTAGCAGAAAATATGAATTTTCTTTCAATGAAAATGCTTGTCATTTAGATACTGTGCTAAACATTACTGAAAAGTTTAATTAAGTTTAAAAGAAATGTAATGTATATGACAGTTTCCCCTGCATGTATAACAAATGTGTGTCTGAAATCCAAACAAGTCAGAGAGGGTGTCAGATCCCACGGAACTGAACTGGCTTCAAGCCACCATGCCTGCCTGCCGGCACTGGGAATTGAGCCAGCTTCATCTGTGAGAACAAGATGTGCTCTTAAATGCTGAGACATCTTTTAAACCTCTCCATGAAAATTATAATATTAGTTGACTTATGACCTTTTTGTAAATATATAATCACATCTATCATTTTCCTCTTTCCATTTTATGTCTTTATAGTTCTCCCTAACCACATACTGACTTTTATATACTCTGAGCACTTTGTAGAAATATGAAACGGAATTCCCACACACAGTGATTATACGGAGTATATTTTTCCTCTACAGACAGGAAGAAGAATATCCATTGTTTTCCAGATATCAGATGAGGAAAGCTGCTGTGGAAGACAGTGTCTATATGCTGCACTTGCCTCTCACTTGAGTGAATCAACAGGGGATCTCATCTTCTCTCTTATTCTCTGGAAAAATTCCACAAAGAATGTGTGTTTTATTGTTGGACTGATACATTGTCTGGGCTCTATCAGCTGGCTACCTCTGCTTTCACCTCCTTCATGTAGTTGCATTCTCAGAACATTCCATAGGTACTATTGGACATAAGATATGATAAAATTGAGAGAACTTGGTCAGGCCATGACCATCATAAATCATTCATTTTTCATACTAGTCTGCATGTCCATTTCCAGCAAACTCCATTGTCTTAGATCAAATAACACTGTGGTCTATCTATGATATAATTCTTGAACTGCTGATTAAACCTCCATAGCATCCATAACGTATTATATGTAGAACTGTGCAATGATAAGAATACTCAGAGCAAAAACATATTGTCTATAAGAGGATTTGCCTAATTCTGATATAATGGGATAGTTCCTAGAGCATGGTCTCTGTATTGGTGACTGAATGGCATTGGATAACCACACATAGAGGTGCTACTCATTTAGTGTGGAGAAAATATATCCCCTCAGATTCTTCCAACAGCAGTATCAAGAGACTCTGGATACATGAATTTCACACTCACATTCATTCAGAACAACTTTCTTCAAGGACTTAAATATAAAGGTTTGTGGTCTAATGCATCAATTCTATGTAGCTTTGGACAGTATTCTAAAGAGGAAAAAAACATGGGGATAAAGTTAATTTTCATAGATTAATACCATTATCAATATTAAAGATAGAAAGCAGGATTTGCACAGTAGAACTGACGTTCTTGTCGAGGATAGTGGTAAGCTGGTCTTAAAGGCATGAGAATTGGAGAACTAACCCTTTCCATGGATAGAGAGGATCCTGTACCTTACCTGGGCAAAACAGTAGGGCATGGGACTGGCTGTGGGATTGCTGGTGAACTGGATCTGAGGACCTAAGAACAGGAGAACTGCCCCCTCCCATTGTTGTAAGCTACACTAGGTGAGCAAGCTTAGGCAGTACTGGAGAGGTTACCCCAGTAGTGATAATGAGGGAAAGCTAGCAGCTGACCTAGTCAGCTCCCACCCAGGCCCAAAACAAGGGCTATGATTTGTTCCACCCCAACATCAACTGCATCTATGACCTGGTATAGCATTTTAGGGGACAAACTTACAGATCCCAAATTTGAGAATCCCCATGACACAGGACAACATCAGGATATCTGAGAGGATCCCAAGACAGAGTACATTTTCCATAATGTAGCAGAAGCCAGTGGGCTCAAACTAGACCAATAAAACATAGAAAGAACACTAACAAGTAGAGATGAATAGAATTTAAAGTCAGCTGCATGACTCAACAATCCACACCACAGCTTCCAAGACAAGATTCTTCTCCTTTCTTTTGTTCTCATTTGTTTTGTTTTGGTTTGGTTTCGTTCATGGATTTTTCTTTTAAATTTTGTTTGGATTTAGGGGGGAATTTGCAAGTGCAGATGAAGGATATAAGGTGATGTATAAAAAGTGTGATTGGGATACATGATGTGAAATACACAAAGAACCAATAGAGGTCTTCAAAAAAATTTAAAAGTAGACAAAAGAGACTTCTCAGTAGTCAGAGAAAGGTCATTCCTTACATGTCTTTCACTTCTTATGATGATCCCTTGTGATCAGGAAGGAGATATTGGATGTCAGCTGTATTATGTCAAATGTTTTCTCTCAGATTTAGTGGCATGATTTCTTCCTATGTTCCTTATGTTGTCAACTTTAGAAGCTCTTTAGGATGATAACCAGAAACATCAATTTAGCTTATAAGGACAAACAATACATCAGCTACATCAGCTCTGTGCTGGACTACAATGGATGTTAATTGAAAAACAAGCAGGAGTGGCATTGATCTTACTAACTAGGAAGAGTATTGTTCAGGACCAGAGTCCTAGGACAGGCTTTTCTAAATATGCAGCACAAGGAATTGTCAGGATCTTCAGTCTCCCCTGATTAACTGTTGGTGTGAAATGTGCACTCTCATAGAAGTGGACAGGGACTAGTAGAAAGTGCTCAATGACAAGTGAATCAGTAAGTAGAAACCTCTTTTGTACCTAGTATTACAGTGATTGTCAGTGCAAAAGTGGGTGATGTTAACTGGATAGACATGTATTATTGCCTCCCCGTGCTGCAGAGATTATTGAAATATGGACAGGCCTGGGTTTTTGTATAAGTGGACTGCAGAAAAAAGTGGGCAGTGAATGATAGCAAATTTTAATGCACTCAGAAAAAAGAAAATAAACCAATTATGGTATTGTTTCTGTGTAGCTGGAAGTTTTCCTCTGTCCTGGCCAGCCAGTGGTCAGGACAAATCTCTCCCACTTACATCCCCCATGTATTAATTATAACTGCTTGGCCATTAGGTCAGGCTTATTACTGACTAGCTCTTACACTTAAATTAACCCATAATTCTTATTTATATTTAGCCATGTGGTGCTGTGGGATGTTCTGTATGGCAAATGTGTTGCTCTGATTGGTTAATAAATAAAACACTGATTGGCCAGTGGCTAGGCAGGAAGTATAGGCGGAACTAACAGAGAGGAGAAAAAAACAGGAAGGTGGAATGAGACACAGCCAGCCACCCCCAGGATAAGCAGCATGTAAGATGCTGGTAAGCCACGAGCCATGTGGCAAGGTATAGATTTATAGAAATGGATTAATTTAAGATAGAAGAAGTAGATAGCAAGAAGCCTGCCACGGCCATACAGTTTGTAAGCAATATAAGTCTCTGTGTTTAGTTAGTTGGGTCTGAGCGGGTGTGGGACTGGCAGGTGAGAGAGATTTGTCCTGACTGTGGACCAGGCAGGAAAACTCTAGCAACAATGTGGCTTGATACCTGTCCTTAGTTCTGCCTTGTCATCTTGCCTTCTCTGTGTCTGGCTTGCAACTCCTGACTCTGCTCTTCCTTTTACCAGCATTCCTTTAGTCTGCTTGCCCTGCCTATACTTCCTTTCCAATTAGCTTAGTCAGTAGAGCATGAGACTCTTAACTCAGAGTTGTGGGTTCAAGCCCCATGTTGGGAGCCAATGCATTTCTAACAGGTCTTATTAAATAAAAAACATGAAGACAAATACAGGGGTGAAAGCATTAGAGAGATCAGAGAAATAGGGAAAGCCTCCAGCCAACATTTCCTCACCAACTCTGCAGCTTCCAAATGCCACAAATTACTGTTTACCCACACCCCTATGCCTTGCTGTTCTACCATCAGATTGGTGTGCATGCAGCTTGATGAAGTTTTCTTCCTTTCCCAGTAAGCTCTCTTCCTCTCTATGCTTTATATTTGCAGATGAAGATGTAAGCTCTTAGCTCCAGGGCCATCCCTGTCTGCCTGCTGCCTGCCTCTAACCATGTTTGTCATGGACCAATCTTCCACAGAAGTAAGCCTCCAAATTAAATCTTTCTTTTATGAATTGTCTTGGTTCTGATGTTTTATCACAGCAATAGAAAAGTGACTAAGACATTTACCCTCCTAATAAGGAGAGAAATGAATAAACACAATGTTGGAAAGGCTCCTTTCCTCCATGCATATAAGAGAGTTGACAAGCTGTCTGGGGACCCTATGAACAGGAAGCCTTACTTTCAGTAAATAATAGACTCTAGATTCTGAGAATACTCTGTTCCAAGTAGCAGTTTGTCAGAATATTAGTTCCTTAGGATTTTAAAATATATAAGATTTACTTAATTTTATTTTATGTGCATATCAGTTTGGCGGCATATACATTTGTGTGCCACATGAGTGCGATGACCTCAGCACATAGAAGAAAGGCTCAGCTATTCTGGAAGCGGAGTTATAGAGAGTTGATAGCAGTCCTGTGGGCTCTAGGAATCAAACCCAGATCCTCTGAAAGACAAGCCAGTGCTCTTAACCAGTGCCCTGGCTATGGTAGAGGCTGCTAAGAAGCCATGAGTTTGAATGACCTTATTGCTTTGTTTGTAGCCTGTACCCACAGTATTTTAATATTATAATAAGATACTAATTTTCTAATTTTAACTGTATAATAATGTTTCTAATAACTTCTGTTTGGTATATGTTTGTGTAGGGGTTGAATGTGCCTGGTGTTTGTGTGTGTGGATGTGTGTTTTGTGTGTACTTCTCTGTTGTATAAATCTCAACTGTTGCCTTATCTGCAACACAGGAAAAGTTAATATTTCCTGTGAGTCAAGAGACCTACTCCCCTGATTTTAATGCTAGTGCTCAGGAAGAGCACAGATATTTAGGACAATAACAAATTTATCTGCTCCCTATACAAAACCATCACATTGAACTTTCAATACTGGTGAAGAGAAAAGAGAAACATACTCAACAGCTTAAGACAACAGAAACAGCAATTTGGGCAGCCTGTGTTCTCACTTCTGCTTCCTTGGGTGGTTTTTGTCATGATTTGAAAAACTGTGGGTGGGGTACTCCTATACTGTTGACAGTAATAAGTTGCAACATCCTCAGGCTGCAGGCTGCTGATCTTGAGAGAAAACTGTGTGCCAGATCTACTTCCACTGAACCTCGATGGGATCCCATTTGCCAAACTATCTCCAGCATAGATCAGTTACTTAGGAGGTTTCCCTGGTTTCTGCTGATGCCAAGCTAAATTCCAGCCAACGTCCTGACTTGCCAGGCATGTGATGGTGACACTTTCTCCCAGAGATGCAGATAGAGAGGTTGGAGACTGGGTCATTTGGATGTCACATCTGGCACCTGAGATTGGAAAATTGAAAACAAATTAATTCTGTTAGAAGAGGACTTTGCCAGGGATCACACAGCACTGACGACACTCAACTGAATAAATTTCCAATGGTGTTTTCCTTACCTGTAAGCCAGAGTAGCACCAGCCCCAGGAGCTGAGTGGGGGCCCTCATGTCTGTGCTGGGACCAGTGTGAGGCTGACTCCAGTACAGGGTGTGACTTGACTATGAAGACCTCATGGCAGTAGGGTGTGGACATATGCAAATCAGCAGTAGCTGAGCACAGCCACCAGACCAGTCAAGTGACACTTTGTATGGCTGTGGTCCTCCTCTTTCTCACGTCAGAGAGGCAGTACCGGTTTATCTGCAGCAATATGCTCCTCTTTGAATAACAAGAACAGCACCTGTCTATGAGTTCCACCTAATTTTGATTCCTGTCATTTTCAATGTAGAATTCCCTTAATATGTTTCCCCCATGGCAGGGCCTGTCAGATGTGGTGCCATTCTAGAAAGCCCACAAATGGTTATATGAATTTTCCTAGGTAGGTGCAGATGTTATTGAGGCCAGGCAAATCTCTTTTTCCCCCATATTTATTTGTTACATTGTTATTTAATTACAATGTTTCTCTCATTTTCTCTTTCTACACCCTCTGAAATATCCCTGCCAACTTGTCTTCAAATTTCTGGCCTCTTTTTTCATTCTTAGAGCATGAATATATGTATTTGGAGATACATATATATTTGACACTGGACAATCATTGTGCTCTTCTGAGTACCTCTACCATTCCAGCTTCACTTAGATGTCTACAGTACTTTGTGTAGAACTGAGGCTTTGTGGCCTTTCCTTTGACCTGTTCACATGTTTGTTTCTATCCTCATTATTCAGCTATCATTTGTTCAGTAATGTTGGTGAGCTTTACAGGTAGAGCTTCTGATGTTACTAGGAGTCACAATTTCACAGCAAACTCTCTGATCCTGTGGTTCTCAGAATCTTTCCACTACCTTTCCAAAATGTTCCCTGAACCTTAATTATGGGAGCATTTTGTACATGTATCCAATAGAACTGGGTTCCAAAACTCACCATGTAGCTTCTTGCTCATGATGAGTCACAGAAGAATAATAGATTAATACTAAGAGACAAGGCTTTTAAGGAAGGACAGGATCTCACATAACTAAACCAAATTTTCAGATAAAAAATCTTGTCTTACTCTATTTTCATAGCTCAGTTATTCAATAAGTACTTCCATCAAGGCCAAATGAGTTCATGGGTTTTCTCCCCTTCCGTATGGGTATATGAATTCCCTTTTAAATTAAGCTAGGATTATATCTACGCCCTATGTTCCTTTGAGTCTTCATATTATAGCACCAGATCCACTTTAAACACACGTTATTGTCTTTAAGGAATATGAGTCTTCTCTCTGAAGTAACCATTCATGGTCTTGAATACAGTCTTTCCTAAACTTGCATAGGCTATGAGCACCATACTTATTCAAGATACTAAAAGAATGTGTGTGTGTGTGTGTGTGTGTGTGTGTGTGTGTGTGTGTGTGTGTGTGTGTGTGTGTGTCTGTGTGTGTGTCTATGTATAGTTTGGGTAAGAGGGTCACAAGATGTGCAGTGAGAGAAGCATATGAAAAAGTTGAAGTAGAAGCTACACATGGGGCATTATATACACGGTGGGGTCCAGAGTCTGTGGTCATTGAGAGTAAAGATGTGTAGCTAGAGTTTTCCTGCCGGGCCCACAGTCAGGACAAATCTCTCTCACCTGCCAGTACTGCAGCCACTCAGACCCAACCAAGTAAACACACAGAGACTTATATTGCTTACAAACTGTATGGTCGTAGCAGGTTTCTTGCTATCTAGATCTTATATCTTAAATTATCCCATTTCTATTAGTCTATATGTTGCCACGTGGCTCAAGGCTTTCCGGTATTTTAACATCTTCTCATGGTGGCAGCTGGCAGTGTCTCACTGCCTCAGCCTTCGTGTTCCCAGAATTCTCTTCTCTGCTTGTCGCGCCTATATTTCCTACTGGCCAATCAGCATTTTATTTATACAGAGCGATATCCACAGCAAAGATGTGGTGAACTTAGTGTGAGTTTCCATGAGGGGTTTTGAAGGGAGCTGCGTGCAGCTGTGCCTTAAAGATGGCGCTGGTTACCGCCTTCCGCCATCCCGACAGCGAACGCTCCCTGTGGTAAACAACTCCATATAAGGCTATACGGAATTTGTGGCTTGCTTATAAATGCTTGAGCCTATTGGGCAATGCCCACGTGCAGACCTGCGGTTGGCTGCCCAGAGCCTATCTAAGGCCGGGAGAGGTTTTTCCCAGGGGGATTTTTAAAAGTCAGAAGATTGTTCAAAGGCCTGAATAAACTGCAAGAAGAGCTCAGTGTCGTGTCTTCCTTGCTGGTCGAGGTGGTCGCGACAGGGTTTAATGGAAAGAATTTTACATGTGCAGGCAAAGACTCTGTAGGAAATAGTGTTAGGGAACGGTGAGAAAGACACCCACTCAGGGAATGAAAATGATGATAGTCAGGAGAAGTGCCAGAATGAATGGCTAGGTGGATTTCCTAAGAAAATAGCTGACCTGCAAATCAATGACAAAGGTGGTTTTGACATTTGTGATCACAGTGTTTTATTGAGGAACATAACAAAGTAACTGCAACACAGATAAAATTATGTTCCCTGACATATTCCTATGCATTTGTATGAGTATGTCTCATGTACTGAAACCATACATGTATGGTTTGATTAAGCACTAAAATCATTTTCACAGAGTCCAACAAAATGGGAATTTATTTCACAATTGGCAGAAACTGTCTTAAAAAATACAGTTGATATGGAATACTTTTCATTTAGATACTGCACTGAACATTTCTAAAAAATTTTAAATTTTAATGAATATGACAGATTTCCTTGCATGTATAACACATGTGTATCTGAAACTGGAAGGAACAGGGTGTAAGATCTGAGGGAACTGATCAGGTTTCAAGCCACCATGCCTTTAGGCACTGGAAATGGAAGCAGAGTCATCTGTGAGAACAAGATGTGCTCTTAACTGCTGGGTCATCATTTCAAATAGTCCCTGAAAATTATCATTTTAGTTGACTTATGACCATTTTTAAAACTGATTGTCACATTCTCTGAGTCATTTCACAGAAGCATGACACAGAACATCCACACACAGTGATTATATGGAGCATATTTGAT
Organism: Peromyscus nudipes; assembly: GCA_902168325.1. NCBI lineage: Eukaryota > Metazoa > Chordata > Mammalia > Rodentia > Cricetidae > Peromyscus > Peromyscus nudipes. The sequence goes on along the minus strand of CABHPH010154658.1, from coordinate 9,925 downwards.
CTCTACAGACATTGTTACTCAAGTACCAGATGAGGGGAGCAGATGATGGAAGACAGTCTGTGCATGCTGCACCTGCCCATACCTGAGTGAAATATCACAGAAACCTGACTTATTGCATGGAAAGACTTTACAAGTAACACGTGTTTTGTGGTTGGATTGACACAGCATCAGGCTACTCTCAGCTGGCTACCTCTACTTTTACCTCCTCCAAGAAATTGCATTCTAAGAATATCCAACAGGTATATTGGACAGAAGATATAATACAATGGAGAGAACTTGGTCAGTCCCTGATCATCATAAATCAGTCTAATTAACACTTCTCTGGATGTCCATTTTCCAGCACACTCCATTGTCTTGTATCACTGTGGTCCATCTATGATCTAATTTTTGAACTGCTGGTTAAACCTCCATAGCATCCATAATGTGTTATCTATAGAAGTGTGTGAAATGATGAGATTACTCAGAAGAAAAATATATTTTCAACAATAGGGCTTACCAAATTCTGATATCATGGGCTAGTTCCCTGCAGTGTGGAGGGCCCCAGGAAACCACACATTGAGGTGTTATTCATTTAGTGTGGAGAAAGTTCATGCCCTCAGATCCTTCCAATAACAATATCAAGAGACTTTGGAGAACACTGATCTTACTTATCAGGAAGATCATTTTTCAGGGCTCGAGTCCTAGGACAGGCTTTTGTAACTCTGGAACACAAGGAAATCTCAGGATCTCCAGTCTCCACTGACTAATTGTTGGTGTGAAATGTACCTAGACCACTCTCACAGAAGTCGATAGGGACTAGGAGAAATTGCTAGATGACAAGTGTTTAAGAAATTAGACACCTCATTTGTGCATAGTATTACAGCGATTGGCAGGTCAAAGGTGGGTGATTTTGAGTGGATAGATATGTATTATTGCACCCTCTGCTGCAGAGAATGTTAAAATGAGGACAGAACTAGGTCTTTGTTTAAGTGCAACCTAGAAAAAAGTGGACAAGGAATGATTGCCAATTGTAATGGACTCAGAAAAGAGGTAGTAAACCAAAGCTGGTATTATTTCTGCCTGAGGATGAAAAGAAGCATTAGGAAGAATTTAGTGTAGGCTATTACACAGAATTATGTGCAGAGCACATTCTTACACATTCCAATTCTTGCTGCTAGGAAGTAAGAAATTATTGTGCTGGGATGCAGCTTTATGGGTGGAGTTCTTACCTACTATGAAAACAAAAGCAAAAACAACAACAATGCCCTGGGTTATAGCCCCAGCATTGCATGAACAGGGTCTGGTGGTGCACTCATGTAGCCCCACCTCATTGGAGTGGGAAACAGGGCTGGTAGAAGGTCAAAGTCATCTTTCTTCGCAAGTTTGAGGTCAGTCACAGCTAGATGAGAACAGGAATTTATCAGGAAAAAACCTCTAATTTTGAAACCAGCTCCAAAATATTGAGAAAGGATTAAACATAGTTGTAAAAGTTAATGGAGTAGAAAATTTAATATTTCCTATGCAAACATTCAATCCACATTTTAGTTACATCACATCAAATCATATAGATTGGAGATAGTATCAGCCATGAATACATTCAACATAAATATTTTTGGAATATCCTGAGTATATTTATATTTGGCAATACTGTGATGAGACCAGCCAATATAAGCCCTTCCATAATTCTCTAATAAATTGTAGACAGTTTATTGAAGCTTATTAAATAAGATACAATGAGGGGTTTCATCAGTCATGACCTGGCTTCCTGGGTATTGCTGCTATTTCAGCTCCTACAGTTCAGGGTCAAGCAAAAACACTGGCATCACAATCCACAGTGCAGAAGAAATAAACAATTAAAATAGGAAAGAAGGCTTGTATTGAGTAAGCAGTTACTTAAGGTAAAAAATTTAAAATGATCCCGTTGAATCATTATATGTAGGGACATAATTGGGGGCACATGGATATATGTGTGTACCTACAATCTCTAAAATTTATTGTCTACATTATATACAATGTTCTTAAGCTATATTTTAGGTAGTAGAATGAATGAAGACCCATTACAATAATTTAAAGCTTTACAAGTTTCTTATATTAGGCCTTGTTTGTTAGTCACACCCATTTCCACAGTGCTGCACACTCTACAAATAGTCAGAAATATACTATCATCAGTATTTCCCACCTCATGAAGAGATTATAGAGAACTATGAGTTCAGTGTTTAGTTCTTCCCCCTTGAGACCAAGCCATGAGCCATTCTCTGATGAAGGACTACTCTGGGGACAGCTGTTGGTTACCCCTACATTGGAAACACTTATAAAAACATGACTCGTACAGCCTTGAATATATTCTCAAAAGCCCAATGACATCCTCTCCAGAGTCAATTCCCCATTCAGGATATCTAAATCACAGCTCTAAAATAGTTCTCTGCACAGAATGCCAAAAAGATGGGGTCTCTGGTTGTCTCATCCCATTATCTCCATTTGTATATTTTCCTCTTCTTTGCCAGGATAAGTGGCTTAAGGCCCTTTAGTGAAATTTGACTCTGCTTCCATTGCAGAAATATTTGGAGATTTTTGTCACAACTCAGTAAAAATCTTGACCATGTGATATCTTCTAAGAAGGAAGCAGTAGTGTCTGAGAAGACCAATGTGGTTTTTGTTCTGCTTTGTAGAACTGTGTGAATGGTTCACTGCTCTTCTGCTCACAGTATTAAGTGGCAGCATCTTCAGCCTCCATGCTGCTGATTGTGAGAGAGTAGGATGTCCCAGACCCACTGCCACTGAAGTGATCTGGGACTCCAGAAGCCAGGTTGGAGGTTCCATAAACCGTGAGTGTAGGGGAGGCTCCTGGCTTCTGCTGGTACCAGTGGAAGTAATTGGAACTTGCACTTGAGCTGGCACTGCAAGCGATAGTAACTTTCTCCCCTGGTGATGTGGTCATGGATGCTGGAGACTGAGCGAGGATAATCTCACCATTTGATACTATGGAGAAAAGATGAAAATAGATAGACATTAGTATTAAACAGGATTCCAGAATATCTTCACTTTACACAGTATGCAAAAAAGACAAAGATGACAACAAAGAAGTAGAGGAAGCTGATGATAAAAGGAAGGAAGGAAGGAAGGAAGGAAGGAAGGAAGGAAGGAAGGAAGGAAGGAAGGAAAGGAAAGGAAGGAAGGAAAGAAGGTAAATTTTTCTGTTTAAACTAAAACTTCCATGACGGAAATGATGTTATTTTGGAGTTGGAGATCCCCTTTTTTCTCACCCACTACACTGTGTAGCAGCAAATTGACAGTTTTCATCAACAAACCCATCTTGTTGTCTGTTCTCTGTCTACAAACTTCTCTTGTCTAAGTTAGTTCTATTAAAACTATTCTAAGCCTTTTGTGGTTTCTGAGGAGTAGATATGCAAAAAGCAGGGTGTAGGCTATGGGAGTCTTCACCCATAAACACATGAGTCCTTTCACTTAATGTAGTATTTAAGTTGATAAAGACAAAAGCTCTCAGCATTTTGGTTTTTTATGTTTTGTTTTGTTTTGTTTTGTTTCTCTACAATATCCTATATTCCTAGTCCATTGTATTCTTCACATGTTTTGTCATAGCTCGGGTTAGTTTGACTTATCTAGAATGATAAGTGATGTTCTTCAGTGTGTGGGATTTATTTTTTTCCACGATAAAACTCAACCGAGGATGACTGGAATGTACATTGGAAAATCTGAGGCCCTGATCTGCATCTGCCTCCCACTTTTACTGACAGCTGCTCAGCTAAGCCTTTGCTCATCCATCCTAGTCCAATCAAATGACGCTGAGCTCACAATTCCCTGGGAGGCCACTGTGCCACTGTATTTTCAGGAAATCATGTATTTTCACGAGTATTTCCACAGAAGAAAACATGTATTGATTTTGTGGCAGCTATCATGAATCCAAAACTGTGTTTCCTGCTGCTTTTAAGAAGACCTTTAGCCTTTGATCCTCTGGAGCCAGATTTGTTGTAAACAAGATTGGGATTCTGGGAAGCCATGTGTTTGAAAGAACTTATTGCTTTGTTTGGAGCCTGTACCCACAAGATTTTAATATTATAATAAGATACTAATTTTCTAATTTTAATTGGTTAATAATTTTTTAAATAATTTCTGCTTGGTATATTTTTGTGTAGTGGTGTGAATGCACCTGGTGTTCGTGTGTGTGGATGTGTGTATCTGTGTGTTTACTTCTCTTTTGTATAAATCTCAACTGTTGCCTTATCTGCAACACAGGAAAAGTTAAAATTTCCTGTTTGTCAAGAGACCTACTCCCCTAATTTTAATGCTAGTGCTCAGGAAGCGGAAAGATATTTAGGACAATAACAAATTTATCTGGTCCCTAGATAAAAACATCACATTGAACTTTAAATACTGGTGAAGAGAAAAGAGAAACTCACTCAGAAGCTGAAGAAACCAGAAGGAGCAATTTGGACAGCCTGTGTTCTCACTTCTGCTTCCATGGGTGGTTTATGTTATGGCTTGAATCACTGTGGGAGGGGTACTACCATACTGTAGACAGAAATAAGTTGCCGCATCTTCAGGCTCTAGACTACTGATCTTGAGAGAAAACTGTGTGCCAGATCTACTTCCACTGAACCTTGATGGAACCCCATTTGCCAAACTATCTCCAGCATAGATCAGTTGCTTAGGAGGTTTCCCTGGTTTCTGCTGATGCCATGCTAAACCCCAGCCAATGTCCTGACTTGCCAGGCATGTGATGGTGACACTTTCTCCCAGAGATGCAGATAGAGAGGTTGGAGACTGGGTCATCTGGATGTCACATCTGGCACCTGAGATTGGAAAATTGAAAACAATTTAATTCTGTTAGAAGAGGACTTTGCCAGAGACCAGGCTGTACTGACCACAGTCAGCTGAAAAAATTTTCAATGGTGTTTTCTTTACCTGTAAGCCAGAGCAGCAACAACCCCAGGAGCTGAGTGGGGACCTTCATGTCTGTGCTGTGACCTGTGTGAGGCTGACACCAGCACAGGTTGTGACCTGACTATGAAGACCCTAGGGGAGTGGGGCCTGGGCACATGCAAATCAGCAGTAGCTGAGCACAGCCACGAGACCAGTCAAGCAAAACATTATAGGCCTGTGGTCCTCCTCTGTCTCAGATCAGAGAGGCAGTACAGCTTTATTTGCAGGAATGTGCTCCTCTTTGGACAACAAGAACAGCACCTGTATATGAGTTCTACCTTATTTTGATTTCTGTCATCTTCAATGTAGAATCCTCATATTATGTTTTCCTCCATGGCAGGCCCTATCAGATGTGGTACCATGCTAGAAAGCACACAAACGGTTATATGTCCTTTCACAGGTAGGTGCATATGTTATTGAGGCCATGCAATTCTTCCCTCCCCCCTCCATTTATTTGTTAGATTGTAATTTCATTACAATGTTTTCTCTTTTTCTCTTTCTACACCCCCAGAAATATTCTTCCCTACTCAACTTCAAATTTCTGATTTCTTCTTCTTAAGTACTTGAAGATACATATATATTTCTAAACATAAACTGTTGAGTCCATACAATTTGTTACTTGTATGTATTTCTTTAGGGATGTCCATTTGTCACTGTAAAATTAGTGTGCTCTTCTGAGTACCTTTACCATTCCCAACTTCACTTAGTTGTCTATAGTATTTTGGGTAGAACTGTGATTTTGTGGCCTTTCCCATGACCTGTTCACATTTTTGTTTGTATCCTTCTTATTCAGCTACCATTTGTTCAGTAATTTTGGTGAGCCTTTACATGTGGAGTGTCTGATCTTACTAAGAGACACAATTTCACAGTAAACTCCCTGAAACTTTTGCTCTCACAATCTTTCCACTATCTTTCCAAAATGTTCCCTGAGCCTTAGCTATGGGAGCATTTTGTACATGTATCAGTTAGGACTGGGCTCCAAACCTCACCATGTAGCTTCTTGCTCATGATGAGTTACAGAAGAATAATAGATTAATACTGAGAGACTTGGTTTTCAAGGAAGGACAGGATCTCACATAACTAAACCAGCTTTTCAGGTAAACAATCTTGTCTTATTCTATTTTCCATAGCTCAGTTATTCAATAAATACTTCCATCAAGGACAAATGAATTCATGGGTTTTCTCCCCTTCTTTATGGGTATATGAGTTCCCTATTAAATTAAGCTGGGTTTGTATTTATGCCCAATTTTCCTTTGAGTCTTCAGATTATAGCACCAGATCCACTTTAAACACTGGAATATGAATTTTCTCTCTGAAGTAATCATTCATGTCCTTGAATACAGTGTTTCCTAAACTTGCATATGCCATGGGCATCATATCTGTTCAAGATACTAAAAAAAAATATACAAACATATATGTATAGGTTTAGTTTGGGTAAGAGGGGCACAAGCTGTATGGTGAGAGAAGCATGGGGAAAAGTTGAAGTAGAAGCTACACATGGGGAGTTATACACACAGTAGAGTCTAGAGATTGCGCTCACTGAGAATAAAGATGTGGTAAACCTAGTGTGAGTTACTGTGAGGGGTTTAATGGGAAGAATTTTACATGTGCAGGCAAACACTCTGTAGGAAATACTGATAGGGAACGGTGAGAAAGACACCCACTCAGGGAATGAGAATGATGGTGGTCACAGGAGAAGTGCCAGAATGAATGGGACGGTGGATTTGCTAAGAAAATGGCTGTCCTGAAAATCAATGACACAGGTGGCTTTGACATTGGTGATCATAGTGTTTGTGTTGAGGGACATAATAAAGTATCTGCAACACAGATAAAATTATGTTCCCTGACATAATTCTATGCATTCATATGAGTATGTCTCATGTACTGACACCATATTTGTATGTATGTTTTGATTAAGCACTAAAATCATTTTCACAGAGTCCAACAAAATGGGAATTTATTTCACAATTGGCAGCAACTGTCTTAAAAATACAGTTGACATGGCTCAGAAGTTAAGAGAACTGACTGCTCTTCCAGAGGTCCTGAGTTTAATTCCCAGCAACCACATGGTATCTCCCAAATGTCTGTAATTTGATCTGGGGCCCTCTTCTAGTGTACAGGCATATGTGAAAACAGAATACTGTATACATAATAAATAAATATGTATTAACAAATACAATTTATATGAAATGCTTTTCATATGGATACTGCACTGAACATTACTAAAAAGTTTACAATTTTTTTAATTTATTTTATTTTATTTTACAATATAATTCAACTTTACATATCAGCCATAGATTCCCCCGTTCTCCTTCCTCCCACCCCGCCCCCCTCCCCCTGGCTCACCCCCCATTTCCATCTCCTCCAGGGCAAAGACTCCCCCAAGGATTGAGATCAACCTGATGGACTCAGCCCAGGCAGGTCTAGTCCCCTCCTCCCAGGCTGAGCCAAGGGTCTCTACTAAGCCCCAGGTTTCAAACAGCCAATTCATGCACTGAGCACAGGACCCGGTCCAACTGCCTGGATGCCTCCTAAACAGATCAAGCCAATCAACTGTCTCACCCATTCAGAGGGCCTGATCCAGTTGGGGGCCCCTCAGAAACATCAAAATTCCCAAAAGTCCAATTAAGAAATGGGCTATAGAACTAAACAGAGAATTCTCAGCAGAGGAAACACAAATGGCTGAAAGACATTTAAGGAATTGCTCAACATCCCTAATCATTAGGGAAATGCAAATCAAAACAACTCTGAGATACCACCTTACGCCAGTCAGATTGGCTAAGATCAAAAACACTGAGGACACCTTGTGCTGGAGAGGATGTGGAGCTAGGGGAACTCTCCTCCACTGCTGGTGGGAATGCAAGCTGGTACAGCCACTGTGGAAATCAATATGGCGCTTTCTTAGAAAATTGGGAATCAATCTCCCCCAAGATCCAGCTATACCACTCTTGGGCATATACCCTAGGAATGCTCAATCATACCACAAGGGCACTTGCTCAGCTATGTTCATATCAGCATTATTTGTAATAGCCAGAACCTGGAAACAACCTAGATGCCCTTCAACTGAAGAATAGATAAATAAACTGTAGTACATATATACAATGGAATACTACTCAGCAGAGAAAAACAATGACATCATGAGATTTGCAGGCAAATGGAGGCATCTAGAAAAAATCCTCCTGAGTGAGGTAACCCAGACTCAGAAAGACAAACATGATATGTACCCACTCATAGGAGAATACTAGTTGTGGAACAAGGATGACTGGACGGCTACTCACAACACCAGGGAGGCTACCTGGAAAACAGGACCCCAAGAAAGACATGGGGATCGCCCAACGACGGAGAAATGGATGAGATCTACATGAACAGTCTGGACGTGAGTGGGGGTAAGGAGGGGCGAGGGGCGAGGGAAAGAGAACTTGGGGGAGCGGGAGATCCCAACTGGATCAAGAACAGAGAGGGAACACAAGGAATGTACATGGTAAATGAAGACCACATGAGAATAGGAAGAAGCAAAGTACTGGAGAGGCCCACAGAAATCCACAAAGATGCCCCCACAATAGACTGCTGGCAATAGTCGAGAAATAGCCCAATCTGACCTACCCTGGTGATAGGATGGCCAAACATCCTAATTGTCGTGCTATAAACCCCATCCAGTGACTGAGGGAACTAGATGCAGATATCCATGGTCAGGCCCCGGGTGGAGCTCCGGAAGTCCAATTGGCGAGAAGGAGGAGGGTTTATCTGAGCAAGAGTTGTTGGGACCAGGGATGGATGGAATACAGAGACGAGTGGCCAAATGAATGGAAACACATGAACTGTTTACAATTTTTTTAAAGTTCATGACAGATTTCTCTGCATGTATAACACATGTGTGTCTGAAACTGGACAGAACAGGGTGTCAGATCTGATAGAACTGATCAGGTTTCAAGCCCCCATGCATTTAGGCACTGGAAATTGAACCAGGGTCATCTGTGAGAATAAGACATGCTCTTAACTGCTGAGTCATCATTACAAATAGTCTCTGAAAATTATAATTTTAGTTGCTTATGAATTTTTTTAAAACATATAATCCCACTTATGATTTCCCCTTTACATTATCTGTCCTTATATCTCTCTCAAACCACATACTAATTGTCAATTCTCTGATGCATTTCATAAAAGCATGACAAAGAACATCCACACACAGTGATTATATGGAGTATATTTGATCTCTACAGACATTGTTACTCAGGTACCAGATGAGGAAACAGATGAGAAAGAGAGCTGGTGTGTGCTGCACCTGCCCCACACCTGTGTGAATCATCACAGAAGTCCATCTTCTGTCTTATTGGCTAGGAAGCATTTACAAGGAACATGTGTTTTGTGGTTGGATTGACACAATATTAGGCCTCTATCAGCTGATTTCCTCTACTTTTACCTCCTCCATGAAGGAGCATTCTCATATATTCTATAGGTATATTGGACAGAAGATATAATACAATGTAGAGAACTTGGTCAGTCCCTGATCATCATAAATCAGTCTATTAAACACTTCTCTGGAAGTCCATTTTCCAGCACACTCCATTGTCTTGTATCACTGTGGTCCATGTAGGATCTATTTCTAGGACTATGGGTTAAAACACTATAGCACCCATAATGTGTTATCTATAGAAGTGTGTGAAATGATGAGATTACTCAGAAGAAAAACATATTGGTAATAATAGGGCTTGCCTAATTCTGATATCATGGGCTAGGTACCTGAATTGTGGTCTATGTATTGACAACTGAAGGGCATCAGGAAAACACACATTAAGGTGTTACTAATTTAATGTAGAAAAAGTACATGCCCTCAGATCCTTCCAACAACAGTATCAACAGACTTTGGAGAACACTGATCTTACTTATCAGGAAGATCATTGTTCAGGGTTAGAGTTCTAGGACAGGCTTTTGTAACTCTGGAACACAAGGAAATCTCAGGATCTCCAGTCTCCACTGACTAATTGTTGGTGTGTAATGTACCTAG
>CABHPH010154657.1:28757-45459 GCA_902168325.1 Peromyscus nudipes | reverse complement strand
GAGGCCATGGAGACCAGCCCTTTCCAATCACAGAGAGGCCATGGAGACCAGCCCTTTCCAATGGGGAGGCTATAGCACAGAAGGGAGAAATCCTTCGGCCAAGTTTACACAGTAAGCAAGAGGCAAAACCAGAAATAGAACCTGGGTTATTTATTCATCAGTTTACAGTGCTGGGGATCAAACTCGGGCCCAGGCATGCTAGGCAAGCTCTCTATCACTGAGCTACACGGACATCCCGAACTCAAAGACCGTAAGACAGGAGGACAGAGGCACAAGAAAGTCACTTAAGGACAGCGATCCCTCACATTGAAACTAGAAGTAAATGGTGGGGTTTGTGATGGCTGTGGTTGTCAACCTGGTACACCTGGGAAGAGGGCCCCTTGGTTGAGGAATTGCTGCCATCGGATTGGCTTGTGGGCAGCATGTCTGTGAGGTGTTTTCTTGATTGACAGCTGATGCAGAAGGGTCTAGTCCACTCTGAGAGATAACATCCCTGTATAAAGCTGTTGAAGGCAGCTGAACGGAAGCCTGGGAGCAAGCCAGTAAACAGCAGCCCTCTGTGGTTTGCTGCAAGCTTCTGTCTTGTGTCCCTGCACTGGCTTGTCTCCATGATGGCCTGTAACTTGTAAGATGAAATATACCCTTTCTTTTCCAAGTTGTTTTTGGTCATAGACAACAGCAACCAAAACCAAGGTAGTGCAGGTCTAAAAAAGTTACATTTCCCATCAATATTGTGGTTTATTGATACATTAAACTGTCTCCCTGACCTCCATGAAAGTGGGGACTGCATAAATATGTTATACATCTCCTGGGAGCTAGGAAGGGAGGGGGCTACCTACACAGAGCTCTCAGAGGAACGGACAATGCAGTTACCATTCAATGACAACTTCACAGTTCAGTCAAGGCTCCTTCCAATGAGAACCAGAGCAGGGATTAAAATTGAACCAAGAAAGTTTTAAAACTATGCAGATAGAAAAGACCAAACCCGCACCTGAGAACGGGGTTTGTGATGTAAAAACAGCCAGGTGGCTGATAACAAAAGCCAGGCTGTGAACAGGCCTTTCTGCCCTTTCATACAGGAGTAAGAGAAATACACCACACTGTTGGGTGTGAAGGTGTGCTGGCTGCAGCAGCCACCATGCCTTATGTGCCAGGCTGGCTTTGTCGGTTCTGGCTAGCTAGGCTTTCTGCCCTCACTTTTCAATGGGGCCTCTGCTTGAGCTGCATGCTTATGGCTAGGTTGTTCTTTTATGAAGAGCACTCTTCTTGGGGGGGGGGGAATAAGCCCAGTAGAATCAGGGACAGCTTTTGATTACATCAGTTCCAGCACATTTGTGACCCTGGGAAATTATGCTAAGGTCAACAGCAACCAAAGTGGATGAGGGGTCCCAAGAAAAGAAATTCTGTCTCAGGGACTAAACATTTAAGAAGGGCAATACAAAGATTTTCATCTAAGATGGATAGTCCCAAAATTATGGGGAGCATGATGCAAAGTGCTGGGAGGAAGCTGTAGGATGTTATGGAGCCTAGGGCTTCTGTGTCTGCTTGCTGGGAAGACAGCAGGTCCCATGAGCTAATTCAGAATCATCATGGTTTAGGCCCTTCTACTCTTTGATTTCCTGACTTCAGTTATCATCAATGCACTGCTCATAATTCTCACACCATCTGCCTATAACACTCTTATACTTTAGGGTCACATAGACTAAAATAGTATTTATTTGCCATCTGCTATGTGCCAAGTAGTGCCTGGGTCTGCATTTACTATCTTCTCTCTCCATAACAAAGAGAATGTACAGGGATGATGAGATGGCTAAGCAGGAAAAGGAGCTTGCTGCCAAACCTCAGTGCCTGAGTTCAATCCCCTGGCCCCACATGGCTTCTGATCTCCACACATGCACCATGGTAGCTGAGAGCACACATGCACAGCCATGAGGCCTGCACCGGAATTTCAGATTGAACTGATATTGGCAGCATCCATAAAGTACCAAAGGCACTTCCAGGTACCTCCACTTATGTGTCTTATTTATGTTGCCTTCTTCTAACAACATAGGAATCACTACTGGCCACTCAATTCGCAAGAAAGCAGGTTTTGCGAGTAATGGGTGCAACCAAGACTTTTAGGTTTCAAGAACATTCCAGGAGATTGTGGGGGCGAAGGTCACCCAGGAATGTTTGCTATTTGTTTTGGCAAAGAGAAGCACTGAAAATATCATTTACTATAATTCATAAGAGTGGCTATATTAAAAAGAAAAATGAAAATCAGAAAGAAGCCATATTCTTTCAATTCAGTCAGTGTAGCTTTATGGAAAGTTTCTGTTATCCTTATTCATCCTCATTTTGCCATCAAGTAGTGACGTCTTTGCCACAGGACCTATGTTTGGGGAGTAGTTGTTTGAGTTGCTCAGGACTCCTAGATTGACTGGTCAGTAGCTACAGGGGCCTCTGCTGTTTGCATTGAGAGCCAGGCCTTGCCCCTCTTCAGCTGTGTTAGCAGGCAAATTAAATAAGGTGAAACAGAACAGCCGGGCTTCACCTTAACTGGCTAGCTCATTCAGTGCAATTGCTTTATACTTAAAAAATAAAAGAAGGATGCTCTTTAACCTTTCCAGGAAGACAAAAGAAAACAACTTCACAATATTGCATTTTCTTTGGTGATGAAACAGTAGATCTCCAGGGCTGGTGAGCTGGCACAACGGATAAAGGCATTTGCCGTCAAGTGTGGCAACCTGAGTTTGGGGCCTGGGACTCATGTGATAGGAGAGAACCAACTCCCCCAAGATGTCCTTTGACTTTTATACATGTGCTTTGCCTCACACTCCCCCCTCTCAAATAAATAAATAAATATAATACAAATATGTAATAATAATAATAAATTCGTAGAGAAGTGTAATTTTGTTTTAACTGTAGTTTTAAAGATTATTCAACTATTCCAGAGCATTATTAGCAGAATAAATCAGAATGAGTGTAATAGGGCTTGAAGTTTTAGTTTGCAGAGTAAACACAGCAATAATTTTCAAATTGCAGTCTAATGAAATCTTTCAAGTTGTGAACAACAATAAAAACTAGTCATATTTGCACTTTCTAATACTGAAAGAAACTGACATTGTTTTAAACTACAGCTAAATTTGAAAATGAAACACATCCACTGTCCTCTGTGCATAAAGGTCCTTAAAGAAGTCAAATGTCACGGCTGGCTGGAACTGGCCTATTGGACCCTACACTCATTGACACTGAAAAGAATGTAATTTAGTATTTGGAGTGACAGGTATATTATGCAATTAATTTTTTTGGTAATAAAATACCACTCAGTGGAGAAAGCAAGGCCCAACAGCAACCAAGGTGAAATAGATAGGAAGGGAGAGATAAATCTAGAAAACAGCGATATTACCAAAATATTTGAAGCTGTGGTGATTTGAGGTAACTTTATCACAGTTTTGGTCAAGAAAAAAAAAAAAAACAAAAACATCAGATTAGGCCATATGAAAAGTTTCGGTTTTGTAGGGGAAAATGGTGATAGATAACAGCTATCTCAAATAGTTCGAAAAAACTGTCTACTGATCCTCATCACAATTTAATCAGGTTTTCTCAGAAAACGTAGTGTCCATTTTCAAACAGGAAGTTCAACAGACCCAGTGACTTGGCTTTGTGCCAGGTTACCATGAGAGAGTCAACACAGATGGAAACGTAAGCCCACACGGAGTAGGGGTATTGGGCACGTTAGTTTGTTATACCAAGTGTCAGGCAAACCCATGGAGAGGTGGAAGGGCAGGACACAGGTCAGCATGCTTTACAAGGTCAGACAAACAGTTTGCTCAAAGAGGCGTTTAACTTTGGAGAAGCAGAGGGGAAGAAATGAGCCCACCTTTTTGTGACCCATTTTACTTTTGGTGTCAAAACTATGTTTTCTGCTTTTTTTTTACTTTATATATTTACATTTGTTTTCCATTAATAAAGATAAGCTAGCTTATTCATGTCATGTATATGAATTACCTAGCACAGCCAGGATTAACCACTAATTTTGTATGCTGTCAGCACTTTGTCAAGGATTAGTCTGAGTTAACAGTTTCATGAAGTGACCCTGTATTAAAATATTAGCTTTAATAATGATTGTGCTCATTTTTCTTCTTGCCTGTCTTGTTTTGCATTCCCACATTCCTGCCCTTGGCCCATTGGTGTTACTGTAACAAAACACCTGAGACTGAATAATTATAAGTAACAGAGCGTTCCTTAAGGTTCAGGCTGGGAAAATCTACAATCCAGGCACCAACAGATTCAGCATGTGGTGAAGGAGGGATGGCCCTCTGCTTCATAAATGGTACCTGACTGCTTTATCCTCTCACTGCACAATATTTAAAGGCAAAAGGGCTAGTACCAAGCCCTCAGGCTGCAGGAACGACAGAAGGGCCTGTTGTAGAATATTATTTTAAGGTGTGTTATTTTTGTTTATGTTGCATTTGTTTAACTCTGTGAAGCTGTGTTACTTTGCCTGTCTAAAACACCTGATGATCTAATAAAGAGCTGAATAGCCAATGGCGAGGCAGGAAAAAGGATAGGCAGGGCTGGCAGGCAGAAAGAATTAATAGAAGGAGAAATCTGGGAGGAAAAGAAGTAGCCAGAGAAGGAGGACAGCAGGGGCCAGCCATCCAGCCACACAGCCAGTCACAGAGTAAGAGTGAAAGTAAGATTACAGAAGTAAGAAAAAGAAAAAGCCCAGAGGCAAAAGGTAGAAGGGATAATTTAAGAAAAGTTGGCTAGAAACAAGCCAAGCTAAGGCCGGTCATTTATAATGAAGAATAACCCGGTGTGTGTGTGTGTGTGTGTGTGTGTGTGTGTGCGCGCGCGCATTTATTTGGCATCTGGGTATCAAGCCCCCCAAAGAGCAAAGAGTAAAGAGAAAAAACAAACAAAAAGAGCCAGGTGTTTCTTGAGTACCCTTCCCCCTTTAAATCACTTTATTGCTAAGAACTTACAAAGAAAATCATCATACAGCCAGATTAATGGAACCACACACACAAGCACTTGCCCAGACCCAAAGTCTATAGGACTCAAGGAAATTTCTAACAGATGGGATAGCCACTCCCAAGTCATGATTTCACGCTTTAACTATCAATTACATTTTTATGTACTTGAGAGCTAGAAGGGGATTTTAGGTGAGGAGGAGGAAGGACAGACAGAATTCTGGTTAGGAAAGAGGTTTGAAAGCCAAATGTTTTTCTGGTTGTAATTCTGTCATGGAGATTTCATTATTTTTGTGTTGTTGGTTTGGGTTTTGTTATAAAGGGGCATTAATAACACACATGCCTGGGAAACACTCATAACTTATTTTCCCTCAGCTGCCATGGGAGTAGGTGCCTACAACTTCAGCATTTGGAAGGATCAGGTCATATTTGCCTCTGAGTTCAAGGCCAGCCTGATTATGAGAGACCTTGTCTCAAAAACAGAAACAGGGCCAGAGAGATGCCTCAGCAGATAACGGCTCTGTAAACCAACTCTGACTACCTAACTTCCATCCCCAGAACCCATATGTAGAAGGAGAGAACTGACTCCAAAAGGTGGTCCTCTGACTTCCACAGGCATACTGTGCCATATGCTCCCCTACACACACACACACACACACACGTAAATTAATTTTTATTAATTTTAACTCATTTTACTAGGGGCTAGAGAGATGGCTCAGTGGCCAAGAATACTTACTACCCTTTCAGCATCTACGCGGCAGTACATAGCCATCCCAGTTCCAGAGGATATAACACCCTCTGGCCTCCATGGGCACCAGGCACACAGGTGGTGTACATTAATACCTGCAGGCAAACACTCGCATACATAAAATAAAAACAAATCTTTACAAAATCTTTTCTGTAGATAAACTAAGTTCAAAACACCTATTAAATATAAAATTTTTAACAATGACAGTCATTGTAGGTTCATTTAATTCTGACATCTCTCCCGAAAAAAAAGAACAACTATCTTAGTCAAACGTTTTAGGGAAAATCCAGTCTATGAAATGTCAAATTACGAAATATTAGCAAGTTATGTTAAGCAAATATGATGTTGTTGAAATATTCTAATGCATTATAACTTATCTGTACATCTTTTATACTAGAAATGCAATAAAATTACATGTATACAAAAAAATCCCTGTTTCTTTTAATTTCCTATGATACTCTACAGTATAGCTACTTCATAAGGTTGTTATATAAACTAATGAGTTATCTAAAAAATAAAATTTAAATACAAAGGTACCTCCTTGTCAAATTATAATGAGTAGCATCACTATAGTAAGGGAACCTAGCCTGTACATTGATCTCAAAATAGACTGATTTAAAACACTGTTTCCATCTATGTTTTAGGCAAAAGGGGAAAATCTAACTTTGACAGTAACCAAACAACAGAAAATAAAAGCAACATCAAGATAAGAATTTCAACTGCCCAATTCCATAGACCAGATAATAATTTTAAATAATAGTTACACTGTTAATTGTTGAAATAATATATAATAGTCTTTTTTCTCCTCAATCATTAAAATCTTATATAATATTCCAATAATAATTTATCACCAAGACGGGGATTTTTCTAGGTAATGTATCACCAAACCACATTTTGTTTCTGGTGTCATCTGTTGGCATCAATCCACATTATAAAATGATACATTGACTAAAAACTTGATAAACTTTGGAATGAAGTTCACAGACATGCTACTAAAAATAGGTCCATTTTAATTTTTTCAACAAATTTCATATGAATATGATGAGAGAAGTACATTAGGATAATAGAAATTCACCCTACATTAGTTTTTAATGAATCTTAGGTTTCACAATTCTTTCATATTCCAAAATTTAATTAGTCTTCGAAAATAACTATCATTTCTTGAGCTCCCCTAGCCTGGAAGACACTCTGCTAAGCATTTTGCATGCTTTTCTTCACAGGATCCTCACAGCCCGCTGCACACAGTACTGAATATAGTAATTAACAGCCCCATTGTATAGAAATACAAACTGAGACTCCAAAAGTTAAGAAGTGTCTTAGTTAAGTGTGGGAGTTAAGAATCAGTCTTAAGCCGGGTGGTGGTGGCACTCGGGAGGCAGAGCTAGGTGGATCTCTGTGAGTTCAAGGCCAGCCTGGGCTACAGAGTGAGATCCAGGAAAGGTGCACAGCTACACAGAGAAACCCTGTCTCAAAAAAAAAAAAAAAAAAAAAAGAATCAGTCTTAGCTGGGTGGTGGTGGCACACACCTCTAATCCCAGCACTTGGGAGGCAGAGGCAAGTGGTTCTCTGTCTACAAAGAGAGTTCCAGGACTGTTACACAGAGAAACCCTGTCTCCAAAAACCAAAGAAGAAGAAAGAAAAAGGAAGGAAAGAAGGAAGGAAAGAAGGAAGGAAGGAAAGAGAAGGAGGAGGAAGTAGAGAATCAGTCTTTGCCAAATCAGATCTAATGTCAAAGCCCTTCCTATGAAACAGCACTTGTATCAACCATCCAATTTTAGGGAAATGGAGTCCTAAGCACACAGAAGGAGAACACCAACCATGGAAAAATACCAGGCTGGGTTAGCCATGGAGAGAAAAAGGCACTGCTAATCACTAGAGAGAGGAGGAAATGTAAGTCATGCAAAGATTCTCACAGCAATAGTCACCAAAACAGTAAGGCACGTTGTCTTCTTGACACATCAAAGTGTTTGGTAATATTTAAGGGGATTATACAGAATCCTGTTTTCAGGGAGGATGGGGGAATCCATGGCTGATATGTGAAATTAAGTTAATTATAAAATAAAAAATATTAAAGAAAAAAAGAATCATGTTTTCTGAGTTTCTTTATGAACATGTCACACTCCTATCCCGAAGAGCGGTTTCTTCTTTAAGATCTGATGATGAGAATCAAGTATTTGCCAGGAAACGAACTGTACTTATTTAAACTCGCCTCGTCATTTCTCCTTCAGAGGAAATTACGTTATTTTCACCAACCAAGAAAATCTGTGACACACGATTATAACACACAAGAACCACACTTTACAAAGCGGCAATTGTATTCTCGTGCTGCGGGTCTAACGGAAACACAGGCCATTTCAGTCGCTAGTAGCACGGAATTCCTTCTAGTGGCTTTCCTTGAGCTCATTAGATATTCCCTGGCTGATTCTCCTAAGTAATTAGATTTTAACAGGATTTTCAACAGATCAGAGCAATCTCTGTGGGTGCCAGTGGAAGAGTCCCCCTCTGGCCTTGCCAGCAGGGCACAGCAGATAACATGCAGACTGGGAATTAATAGGACAATTACTGGCCTCTTTTAAATGAGTTACATTAATGCACTTAAGCTAAATGGCTCTGCATATGATTAAATATTAACATCTGCAAAATACAAAATCATGCTATGCAATCAAGTCCTGTTGTTTTAATTTCCCCAAAGAAAGATTCCAAATGTTTACACAAATGCCTTTAAATACTGTAGACTAAATATTTCTAGGGTGTAGAAAGTTGGAAGCTATTCCTCTCACTTGAGAGTCCTAACATATCCTTACTCTTAGGATATCATCATTGGCCAAGACAGAGAAGCTTTAAAATCTAGACAAATATATAATAGTAACAAGAATGATATCCGGCTATTGTACATACAGTAAGAAGAGTAAAACATGGGTCGCTGAGAAGAGGGAAGGTAAATGTGGGAGACTCCTGAGCAACCCATGCTGGCTCAAACTCACATGACAGAGTTCCAGAGGAGAGAATGCCAGGGCAGCAAAGGACAAGAATGCTGAAGGTCTGTGGCTCATTCCCTACTCAAGCTCAGATTTATACCTAAATGTATGCACTAGGATTTTACCTAAATCATCTAATCATATTTAGGTATAAATCTGGTGTGCACCCGGACTATACTTTCTCCTGGACTGCTAGCACTTGACTAATTGAAATAATACTTAAACATCTTAGACTGAGTCACAAACTGGTCTAATTGTCTTTTTTCTCTCTCTCTTTCTTTTTTTTTTTTTTGAAGGGGGAGGGCAGGAGAATGAGACAGGGTTTCTCTGTGTAGCCCTGGATGTCCTGTAACTTGCTCTGTAGACCAGGCTAGCCTCCAACTCACAGAGATCTGCCTGTCTCTGCCTCCCGACTGCTGGGATTAAAGGTGTGGGCTGCCACCGCCCCACATAATTTTTAAAATGTCAAAAGTAGTAGTGGGTAAGATGGCCCAACAGGTAAGGGCATTGCTACACACACGCACACACACACACACACACACACACACACACACACACACACACACAATTATAATAAAATAAAAAGAATTTCCAAAAAAAGAGAGGCCTAACATTTAACTTTATCTCAGCATGCAGATGATCTTGTTCTGTGACACTAATACTTTGGTTGTCATTCAGGAAACCTCCTTTGCCTCAGCCCTCCCATGGGATGGCTACACTTGTTCCCTTCCTTGTGTGTAGGAAATGTTGGACCGTTGGGAGGTTAGTTCAGGTCCATCACTAGTTTCCTCGGTGACTTCAAATAAGTCCTTTAGTATTTCTTGGTCTTGTTATCTTCTAGTGTGTCATTCTGATGGTGAGGACAGGTCTCAGGAATTCCTGACACTTCAGGTACAGGCTTGTGTCTGTAATCTCGGCACGAGAAGGGCAGAGGCCGGAAGATCAGTAGTTCAAGGCCATCCTTGGCTTCATCAAGTTCAAAACCAGTCTGGGGTACATGAAACTCTGTCTCAAAAAGAGGAGGAGAGGAAGAGGAGGAGGAGGGGAGGAGGAGAGGAAGAGAAGGAGAAGGGGAAGAGGAGAAGAAGAGGAGGAAAAGGAGGAGGAGAGGAGGAGGGGAGGAAGGGGAGGAAGAAGGGAGGAGGAGAAGGGGAGGAGGAGGACGAGGCAGCTCTTATTCTACACACTGCCTCTCCTACTTTTAGCTTTCAGCTGTATGTCAGCCCAACACTGTGCTAGAATGGGCAATCAACATTCTATGTTTATGGCATTCACAAAAATATAGAATCTGCAGCATTATAATTTCATGTTGCTCTTGCAGAAAATCCTGTTTGCCCCATTCACACCCACTCACGGCAGCCAGTCTGATGGACATGGCAGCCGGTCCGACGGACATGACCTCCTCCAGGTGTCAGTCATATTCATAGACATGTCCATATTTTAATAAGATTCATATGACTCCTACTCCTGAACAGATCTTCATGTCACAAAAAAGAGGAGGAGGAAGAGGAGAGAAAAGAAAAAAGAAAGGAAAAAAAAAAAAGCATGGGGCTAGAGAGACGGCTCAGCAGTGAAGAGCACTTGCTGCTCTTGCAGAGGACCTGAGTCCAGTTCCCACGCTCACAGCCATCCATAATTCCAGCTCCAGGGGGATCTAACGCCATCTTCTGGCCTCTGAAGACAACTGCATTCACATGTACCCATGAATAAAAATCCTTTAAAAGGTTTTTTTTTTTTTTTTTTTTTGGTTTTTGGTTTTTGGTTTTTGGAGACAGAGTTTCTCTGTGTAGCTTTGGAGCCTGTCCTGGATCTCACTCATGGCACACATGTGGACGTTAGAAGAAGACTTCCAGGAACTGGTTCTCTTCCTCCAGAGTGGGTTCAGGAGATTAAACTCAGGCTCACACAGCAAGCACCTTTACCACGGACCCACAATATTTAAAAACACCAGTTGTGGGGCTGGAGAGATGGCTCAGCAGTTAAGAGAGCACTTGACTGCTCTTCCAGAGGACCTGAGTTCAATTCCCAGCAACCACATGGTGGCTCACAACCACCTATAATGGGGTCAGATTCCTTCTTCTGGTGTGCATGAAGACAGAGCACATGAAATACATAAGTAAATCTTTGGGGGAAAAGTCTTTAAAAAAAAAAAAAACTAGTTGTAGCATTTATTCCTGCTTCTGAAAAACAGGGAAAGGGAATATTACCAGGAGACGTGCTAAATGAATCGCTGGTGCAAATGCCAAGTACAGCCCAGAAAAAAAGGACAGAAAGCCATTCTTTCCTTGCAGCAACTCGTCAAAATTAACCAGCCATTTGCATACACCTAATTCTAAGTTGCTACATTCAGAGGTAATCTCATTAGACTGAGAACATTCTCCCACTGGCTTAATTTTCTCTCCCCGTTGCCTATATTATGATTTCCTCTTACAGTTCAGTTAGAGACCTAACCTTTCTAGATTTCATCTCTTAACCTTTCATGCATTTGATTTTTAAAAAAATTAAAATAAACTCTACTTCAAAAGCATCATCAGTGCTCCATGGAGCGGCAGGCACACCTGCCTGCCACCCCAGCAGTCGCTCAAGGCTGAGGCGGGAGGTTCTCGGGTTCCAGGCAAGCAAACAAAAAAAATCATCAAAATAAATGGAGCTCCAGTGTCTTGCTAGAAGATAGGTTTATTTTGAACTCTAGTTGCCAAACACTTTAAATCATTATGGGGAAAAAAATCAACATTTTTCCCTTTGGTTTTTCTTAAAAGGAAGCAACCATAGTCAAATATTACCTTGTGCCCCGTGTATGTGTGTGTTGGGGGTAGAGGGTACTTCTGGAGGTCAAAGGGCAACTTTCAGAATTCTGTTTTCTCTTACTGTGAGTTCTAAGGATAGAACTCATGTTACCTGGCTTGCAGGGCACATGCCTTTACCTCCTGAGCCATCTCTGTATTGTCCTTTAAACATTTTAGTATGGAGCTAGAGAAATGGCTCAGTGGTTAGAGCACTTGCTGTTCTCCCAGAGGACCTGGGGTTCAATTCTCAGCACTTGCATGGACTCTCCTAGCTGTCTGCAACTCTAGTTCCAGAAAATCTGATGTTGTCTCCTAGCATCTCTGGGCACCTGAAGTCATGGGGCATACCCACACATAGAGGCACACACATATACATGTGTAAAAATAAAATAAAATCTTTAAAAATACTTTTTTAATCTTAAAAAAAAAAGAACCATTTTGCTGAGTTAACATTTGTGGTTTCACTTGATAAACTGACACATTAGTCGGGGACAGAACAGAACTGACAGAAGGTTTCCTGAAGAGCTGCTGGTCCTCAGTCTACGGTGGAAGCCCAGAGAAACTGGTTCTAATTTCACTGAACGGACGCCGCAGCAGCAGGATAGATGGACTTGTCAGTGGGAGTGGGGGCCAGCAGGCAAAAACAAAGTTGCCTTTTCCTGTGTCCCTTTATCTGGGCTGCCACCAGAAACTGTCATCCACCCCTCCCATCTACGTACGTGTGCCACACACAAGCACACTGCACACAATAAAATAATAAATAGAAATAAAATAAAATATTTTAGTTGTATTGCTATTGGAGAATGGTTTTTTATCTGTGCCTAATGCTTCCTTCCTACAAGGAGAATTTGGCCATCTCTCCCTTTATTCGTGCAAACCTAATTGGTAATTTTGTAAAGAAGAATTAGGTATGTTCAACCTGGCTTAGCAAAAGCCAATAGACAGGCAGCACAAACCCTTCCAAGTTATAAATCCTACATGCAGCCTAATCTACATAGAGAATTCAGGATAGCCAGGACTACATGGAGATCCAATCTCCAGAAACCAAAAGGAAAAATCATAACAATAATAATAAAAATAAATCTTTCATGTAAGGAAGCTAGGACCTAGTGCTGGGCTCTGCTAGGAAACCCATTTGCTCCTAAATGAAGTCAATGTAACTGTGTCCATAATAAAGCAGTTTTTTGGCCTGAATAGTCTACTTTTTATTTCTTGAATAGTTAAGAAAGAAGTAGAGTGGGGTGCTTTTTAACTCAGGCCTTTTCAGAAAGGCTACCGGCGTCCCTGCAGGACAAACCTCCGTGTTCTATTACCAGAGCACTGAGAAGGCAGGAGCAGACGTGAACCTCAGCGGAGGTGGAATTATCCTTGCGATGACTGCAGTAAATGTTTGTTGAAGGGGAAAAATGGGAAGAGAAGATCTACCATATATACCCAGTTATAATGGAAAGCCTATTTCTGCCATATACATTAGAGGAATTGTTCGAGAAGAGTTCATCCATGTGAAAATATTAGCACTGTAATTCTGCCAAGGTCAGCAAGACCTAGTGATTCGCTGAGATATCACCTTCATTTCACCAGGTAAATAAAGGTTCCTTCCTCGGTGCGTCCTAGCAAGAAGCACTGCAGAACAACAGTTAAATTATGAGTACAGCACATATGTTCCGTACCATATCGTTTACAGCACAATTTAGCATAGACATAATGCTTTGTAACAAACTACAGTACCATTCACAAAATGCATTTAAATAGCATAATTTAGTTCATTAAATTCCGTCATTTACAGTAAATCAAAATCATCTCAGGAATTGAGGAGAGTACACAGTTGTTTGTTTGAATAGTTAAGCTAGGCAAGTCAATTTCTTTCTGAAGGTCAAGGACAGAGTTGTTTCCATTTTCTGTTATAAAAAAGATACAGCGGGTGTCAAAAGATAATTTAATGTCATCTCAAAATGATCAACCCGCTTTTTCTGCCTCCCCCTTCCTCCCTGTCTCCTGGTTCCATGGCGTATCACTGCCATTCCTGAGCCAGATTTCACACCCCCAACTGGTCCGTGGGCTAGTTACCTAGGGTAGATGTTCAGATATTTACAAAAATCTCAAACATACTCTCTCTTCAAATTTTTAACCAAGATGTATATATTTAATCCTGAGAAAGCTCCAAATCTTCAGATTGTAGTGTGATGATTTACTTATCTATTTATCCTGGCTCGACAGACGTTCCTTGTGGGTAGGAGCCTGACCAGTTAACTGTATTTTGAGCCTACAATCTAGTAGTGTTTGTTGATTGTAAACTTCTAAAAAGCAAGGAATGGTCTAATTGTTCACCTCTTTATATTCCTCAGAGCCCCAGCCACAGTATTTTCATATATACCCAGGAAATAGTTGTTGTTAAAATCCTGGGCCAAAGGGATGATTCAGTGGAGCACCACCCTGACCAACTGAGCTCAGTGCTTGGGGCCGCATGGTGAAAAGAAGGAGCTAATTCCCTCAAGTCATCCACGTGTGCACCATGCCATACACATGCCTACACACATATGTGCATATGAAATAAACAAAGAAATGTGTCTTAGTAAGGTTTCTGTTGATCTGAATAAAGCTCATGACCAAAATCAACTCAGGAAGGGAAGGGTTTATTTCATCTTACAGCTTCTAGTCTATGACAAAGGGAAGTCAGGACAGGAACTCAAGGCAGGAACCTGGAACTGAAGCAGAGACCATGAAGGGAACACTGCTTACTGGCTTGCTCCTCATGGCTTGCTCAGCCCGCTTTCTTATACAGCCCAGGGCCACCTGCCCAGAAGTATAACTGCCGAGAGTGAGCTGGGTCCTCCCACATCAATCACTAATCAAGAAAATGCTCCACAG
Source organism: Peromyscus nudipes (assembly GCA_902168325.1). Taxonomy (NCBI): domain Eukaryota; kingdom Metazoa; phylum Chordata; class Mammalia; order Rodentia; family Cricetidae; genus Peromyscus; species Peromyscus nudipes. The sequence goes on along the minus strand of CABHPH010154657.1, from coordinate 31,121 downwards.
ACTTTCCTACGGGCCAAGCTGATGGAGGAATTTTCTCAGTTGAGATTCCCGAAATTTCCTGATGACTCGAGCTGTGTCAAGTTGACCACAAAGGGGCATGCCTCGGAATACAGTTCATAAGCACAACGAATCAGTCTATACTTAAAAAATAGTATTTATTTATTTATTTATTTATTTATTTATTGTGTGTGTGTGTGTGTGTGTGTGTGTGTGTGTTGGTGTGAGAAAGCACATGACATTGTTCCCATATAGAAGTCAGAAGGCAACCCCACAGGACTGGGTTCTATCCTTCTATCATGGGAGGCCTGGGAGTCACAGAGGCCATCAGGTGTGGCAGCAAGCATCTTCGCCTGAGGAGCCACCTCGCTGGTCCAAATCTACTTTTTAAATGGTTTTTAATACACAAGTGCACAGAATATACATATATAATATACAATAAAAGGCACAGAAAGGAGAAGGCAGAATTAACAGAGTATTCAACCTGATATCACTGTCCACTGTCTGCTGTGCGCTGAGCAGAACCGCACATTAGGTGCATAAACTCATGCTTTACCTTCCCCAGGTCTTTTAGCCCGGGCCTGACAAACTCAGCAGGGGCTAAGAGTGTGGAGACTCAAACACTAGTCAGCTGCTCTGAAGCCAGCCCAAGCTAGCCAGTGTACCACACTTACTGTGCATCTCTCCCTGTGTGTGCCTTACGCAAGCACTGGGTGAAACACCAAAGAGACAACCTCTGCTTAGATCTGAACTCAGCCCTGAAGCTACCCAGAGGCCGGTGAGGTACCCCAAAAGAGGGCACAGTGTCTAGACTAATAAAGGTGGCACAACACATTCCCTTTGAAAGCCTGGCTTCTCTTCTAGCATGTTCTAGGGACCACTAGAAATGGGAAGGAACGCCGTGGGAACAAGTGTGAAGGACAGCTGCCAAGAGAGACAGCTTCTCCGGCTTCCGGTCTTTTGCATCACGTTTCTCTTTCCGAAAAGAGGAACAGTTGAGAGAAGAGTATTGAAATTAGGGACTATCATTCTTTTTCAAACCTGAAACTAGGGCCAGTGAGCGGGCTCAGCTGGTAAGGGGAATTGTTGCCAAACCTGACTGCTGTCCCTCGGCCTCACATGGCAGAAGGACAGAACAGACTCCTGCAGGTTCGCAAGTTCTCCTCGGACCTCCACATCCCTGTAGCAAGTGTGTGCATGCACAAATCAATAAATAAATGTAATTTAAAAAAAAAGAAAGAAAGAAATATCTTGTCTTGTGTTCCTTTCTTTGGGCATTTCTGTCTTATTAGTCTTTTGTTTATTTTGATTTCTAGGTTTTCTTTGAGGGGAGGATTTCTTGGTTTTTTATTGCTGTTTGTTGTTTGTTGGTTGGTTTGTTTGTTTAAGAGAAAGAAAGAGAAAAGAAAAACCATTAAGTGGGTGAGTAGGGAGGTGGGGAAAAGCTGGAAGGAATCAGGAGAGGGAAAAAGAATCTATGACCAAATTTATTGCATGAAAACATTTTTAAATAAAATACACATATAAAGAAAATTTTAAAATAAAATGTTAAAAGAAACAATGCTCTAAAAGGCAAACTTGAAAGTATTCTTGTACATAACTGAATTTTGGGGGTGAACATCACTGGCTTGAAGAACCAAGTAGGAGTCTGTTCCTGTGAATGACTGATGATATTAAATGACTACTTTCATTGAGGGCTGCAGAGACAGCCCATCAAGAGCCTTTGCTGCTCTTCTGGAAGGCCTGAGTTCAAGTGCCAGCACCCCTATCAGGCTGCTCACAAACCCTGTAACTACAGCCCCAGGTGATCCGATGCCCTCTTCTGACCTCCATGGGCACCAGCACACACACACACGCACACGCACACGCACACGCACACACACACACACACAAATCCATTTTTTAAAAAAGTATCATTGGATTTCCCATAGTGCCTAAATAGTAAAATCCAATAAATAATATTTAAACTGTTTAAAAACAAAAAGTTCCAGGTAGGTGTGGTGGTGTGGGCCAGTAATTCTAGTACTAAGGAGACTAGGGCAGTAAGATTGCCACAAGTCAGAGGCCAGTCTGAGTTACATGACAGTATCAAGTCAGTCCCAGCTACATAGCAAGACTGGCTCATCAAAAGTGTGTGGGAGTGAGTGGCTGGGCAGTGGTGGCACAGGCCTTTAATCCCAGCACTCAGGAGGCAGAAGTAGGTGGATCTCTGTGAGTCTGAGGCCAGCCTGGTCTATAAAGTGAGTTCCAGGGCTGTTACACAGAGAAACCCTGTCTCAAAAACAAACAAACAAAAAAGTGTGTGTGTGTGTGTGTGTGTGTGTGTGTGTATGTGGTGTGTGGTGTGTGTGTGTGGTGTGTGTGGTG
>CABHPH010154657.1:0-20046 GCA_902168325.1 Peromyscus nudipes | reverse complement strand
TAAATGGGCAAAGCTACCATCAGGCATCCTGTTAAATTTATAAGCAGAAAAAAAATGCACAAAGTCAACTTGCCCTATAAAATGTTTATTTATTTAATTAGGAGAGGCAGGGTTGAACAAGTGTCACTCTGCAGCCCAGGCTGTCCTGGAACCCACTATGTGGCCCAGACTGGCCTCAAACTCACGGCAATCCTCCTGCCTCAGCTTCCCTGATGCTAAGATTACAATTATGAGCAAAGGAGTTTTCTTTTCTTTTTTTTTAAGTTAAAGAGAAAAACCATTTTCAGAAGTTAAAAGTAGATCCCCAAGGTAAGTGAAGCCAGAAGCACCCACTTCTAGTTCAGCTTTACCACTCTTCCAATGACAAGCCCAAGATGTTTTTATTCTGTGTTTATAAGCCTGTCTTTACTGTTACGAAGTTCTAAGGTATTTCAATTCTAGACTTACAGTAAATATGACTCTCAGCTCCACAGAAACCAAAAGACTGAAAGCAAGCCCCTGACCTGGGTCTCACAGAGTTCTGAGGTTGTACTCATGAGGAAGAATGTCACTCTAGGGGCTGGAGAGATGGCTTGGTGGTTAAGAGCATTAGCTGCTTTTCCAGAGGACCTGGGTTCAACTCTGAGCATCCACATAGCTGCTCACAATCGTCTGTGACTCCAGTTTCGGGAGATCTGGCACCCTCACACAGACATACATGCAGGCAAAACACTAATGCACATAAAATAAAAATAAATAAATCTTTAAAAAAAAACCGTACACTGTCCTCTGACCCCTTGATTCACACACGCACACAAGCAGGCAAGCACGCACCCACGCACATCGGGGAGAGGGGTGCAAACTACAAGTCAATGAACTCAGCAAATCCTCTGTCTCTCGTCAGGAAGTTCTTCAGAATAGGGTTTTTGTCCTCTTCCTTGCTTCTGTGTAAAGCCATCCAGCTGACAACAGACACCTTCCCCCTGCACTAAGTAACTAGCCTTCCCTGCACAGCTTTCCAAGGGAAGCACTGATACTATCCTCTTTGCTTGGATTCAAATATGCTCATTCACTGCTAGAAGAAGATGCTAATCAGGTTGGTAGTTAATTTCCAGGGTAGAAGGAATAGAGTTAAATTCTAATTAGCTATGAATTAGGAGGAAATCAAGGCCCAGCTATAACTGTCATAGTCCACACCAGGATTATGTTGGTAGCCTCATACCAGTTTAAACATTAGTGAGGCTCAAAGAAAATGTTCCCACAGCTGGATGGTGGTCTAACACGCCTTTAATCCCAGCACTTGGGAGGCAGAGGCAGGAGGATCTCTGTGAGTTCAAGGACAGCCTGGTCTACAGAGTGAGTTCCAGGACAGCCAGGGCTACGCAGTGAAAACCTGTCTTGAAACACACACAAAAAAAAAAAAAAGAAAGAAGGAAGGAAGGAAAGAAAGAAAGAAAGAAAGAAAGAAAGAAAGAAAGAAAGAAAGAAAAGAAAAGAAAGGAAGGAAGGAAGGGAGAGAGGAAGAGAGGAAGAGAGGGAGAAAAGAAGGAAGGAAGAAATAAATTTAGAAATTAGAATTGTAAACAATTCTGTAATTTTTACATTGATAATCAGATTTTCCTTTCAGTAGTGAACGAGTTTACCAAACAAAGGAAAATGTTAGCGCTTCCCTTAGAAGGTTTGGAAAAGGAAAAGCATCATGTTTAACACATAGAGGGTCCTTGCCACTTAATCACTGGCCACTTAAACATCAGTGATTTTTTAAAATATTTTTTTTTCCAATTCAAAATATGTGTAAGTAAGAACACACACCAGCTAGATACCTCCCAGTACTTGAGAGGTAGAGAAGGAGGCAGGAGAATTGCAAGTTTGAAGCCAGCCTGGACTTCATCGCAAGGCTGAGATTAGCCTAGGGTATCCAAGAAACTTCTATCTCAAAAACTAGGCATGAAATCAGGCAAGTGTCTCAACCTGTAATCTCAGCTCTCAGGAAGTAGAACCAGCAAGACCAGTTCAAGGTCATCCTTAGCTACTTAGTGAGTTTGAGGCCAGCCTGAGTCATATGAGAACTTATCTAAGAAATACATATATATAATCATATATATGCCAAAAATCATGCGGAATCTGTGCCTATGATGCTTGAGCATTTTGATTTTGAGGAAGATGCCATGTTTGGCTTTGCTTATTCATGCTGACTATAGTACACTTCAAGTCTGAACTTAAATGTTTCATTGTCATAACTTTTCACTGTGCTGATCTGGATAGACTAAGAGTCTTCTACAAAACAAATGGTTAATAAGGAATAAACCTGTTGAAGGAATAAATTAGCAGACGGGTTATGCCCATCGAGTGCCCCCACCACAGAGAAGGTATTGTGCCCACTCTACCCTCTGATTAGGTTTATATTACAATGTGACTCAAAAGACTCACTGTACTGAATAAAAATTTAGGCAATTAATGGTCTTATTTCTTAGGAAGAACTGCTTTCTATCATATATTAACACAGATCTCACTCAATTAAAATTGCTCACAGTCAGCAAAAATAATTTCTGCATTGTAATGAAATAATGAAATAATTATATGCAAGGGAGGACTTGTGATCTTTTTAATTATTCTATTCTTCATTTTTAAAAGGGCTATTTGAAAACGTACTCTTATAATTGATTGCTATAAATCAGTCAAACTCATTCTAAGGATCATAAATATTCTAACTTTTAAAAGACAAAGAAATGCTAAATATTCAATAGAATACTTCAGTATTCAGAAAATTTAATCTGGGGGGAAAGGAGAGACTGCTCTTTGGAAAATAAAAAAGTAAATTTGTTGTCCCGTGAAAAATGAAATATCTTGAATGTCAGTGACAGAAATGGAATTAGCAAGAGATCTTTTTATTGTTTTTTAAGGTCATTAGGCTGTGAATTCTGTAATTATGGAAATCGTCAGTCCAGTTCTCTGAGAATGTTTGCTCCCATCCATAAGGTAGTGGAATGTTCAATCAGTCTCTCTCGTGGGAAAGTTAGGTCATAACTGTAAGTGTACCAGCAAAATTGAATTAAGCAAAGAGATTTCATTAGTATTTATAGCCAGAAGGCATCTGTAAAAGTACAGGGCAAAGAAGTTATGTGGAAGTCAAAGCAGGGGGGGGGGGGATGGGTTTCCAGTGACAAAGGGGAAGCTGAGAGGGATCTAAGTGTGTAATGAATGCGAGCTATTGAACGCGGCTGCAAACAGGGAGCCGCAAAGATGTCAAATATTGATTTTCCCGGGTATGCCTTTGGACTACATATGTAATTGTTTGGATTTGCTGTCTTCATGGTACAACAATATTTGTTGTTGAAGGTTAAAAAGCATGATGTGAAATCAACTAAAAACTGAGACACATGTTGGAGAATTATAATAATCCTCTGCTCAGAATCTCGTTAAAGAAGTTTCCGTGTTTGCTTGCAAAAGGATGTTTTTAACTGAGAAAATAGCCACGTATTTTCCAAAAGAACACAGATGTTATTGAAAATAATTTTCTTTTAACATTATTTTTAACTATGTTCGCTTTCTAATTTTATTGCATGTTCTTCTAATTTTGAAAGTTAGGCCAGACTTTTTTTTTCATTGTTATTACAATGAATGCAATTAATGCTATACTGATAATAATAATAATCTGATGCTGCCCCTCTAGCAGAACTATTCCCTTTAATATTTTCCTTTTCACTACTAAAACTCCAGAAAGAAAACATGGCTGTTTTAAAGTCTTTATAAGCATGGATGCAGAATAAAAAGTCACAAACTCGAGTGATCAAATTAATAATCAAGCTAGTACGCTCACTGAATAAAATACTTTGTTAAATATTTTATGCAATATTTTTTGACTGTTCAGGTCTCAACAAAGAATGTCAATGATCGTGGCTTTTAAATAACAGGGGTGTTCCATTGATCTTGTTAGAAACCTTAATTATATTTATTAATAATATTTCCTTGTTCTTTTTCTACCTCTAGTGTTAATAACAACAACACTCTTTCCAAATAGGCTTTATTGTACTTAAAACCACAAGTATCACAAACTAAAAAAATTAATGACACTTAACAAAAGAAAGAAAATGGTGTAGGAAATATTTCAGGCATTAGCAGGGCACACACAGGTAAGGGGGCTGGGGTGTAGTATCTGTCAAGAGCCTACTATTTTAATAGTGTAGGGAATATCTAGATAGAAAGACTGCAAAAAAACCAAAACAAAAACAACAAAAAACAAACAAACAAACAAAAAAAGACAACCTCTGTAGCAGAAACAAGTTTCACGTTTTATTCTCAGGGCTCACTGTTCGTGCTCCTAAGTGCTTAACAGACAGGTAAGACAATGGTGACATGGAAATGCAAGGCAGTCTTCCCCCAGAGTTTGCAGAGTAGGCTGTAACCTAGCAGGAACCGCAGCTCCTTTGCGAGGTGAACACGGGGCAGGAACAAACAATTCAATCGAGTGTTTCTGAAAAGGTGGCTAGGGAATATCCATCATAAAGTCATTTCTACTTCTCAAGAGCTATTAGTGCCCGGCCCCGTGGCTTCATTAACACTCCGAGTTTTCTTTTATTTCCGCCTTCACGCCACGTCTGGGATATGGACGATTTGCAAATTCCTTGCTCCAGAGGAAGCCTGCTGCCACGCCCCCCAGTGACTGGCTCTCAGACGCAGGGCAACTTTGCTGGAGAAGGCGGATTAGCTGGCGGTAAATGGGAAACATTTTTAAACACCACCGGGTTAATCAGGAATTGGGCCCAGGCTCTGAGACATGGGGCTCTGTCTTTCAGCTAACTTCAGCATCTCTATGCCAAGCACTGGCAGGCCACCGGCCACCCAGGGTTCAGGGTTCCAATGCAGCCCCAGAAGCTACAAGTTTTCAGTCCCTTTCTCCAGACCTCAATGTTGCCTAAGCAAGCATTAAGAGATTATGGTTACAATAGGTGTGCTTACACCAAATAAAAGGTTTCATTAATCAAGCTACACTGAGATAAACCTGTCACTGGACAGAGAAGACAAGAAATCAAATGCTGTGAAACTTCTGACAGATTGTTAAATAGATACCCTTTGAAACAGAATTTAATTTACTGTGATATTACAGCTATTTATGCATCAATAGACAAGTGCAGATTGAGTTCAGAGGTCAGCTCTAGAATTGGAAAAATAAAAGCACAGGATGAAACAAAAGGTGACGGTTACCTTTGTCTGATTACCCTACCTGGGAAGGTTCAACTGGATCCTGTAGAGAATCGAAGCGAGACATGTGGGGCAGGACTGGACAACGAGCAGGTCCCGTTAAGGGGCCTTCATCCTGTTACAGACTTGACCACAACTTAAATACTCAAGAGCCGTTCTCTCGCTCCCCAGCAGGTGAGACCTCTCCTTTGTGTGTTGTATGTCACAGTTGAGTTCTCAGCCACTCAGACCAGGGTTCAAAGCTTAACTTCACCACTGACTCCTGCCCAGTGACTTTCTTCCATTTCTGGGTCGATCAGTAAAACAGAGGTACTGCCAGCACCATCCCAGAGGGCCGCTGCAAAGACCGAGGCCACATTTGAGTAGCATCTGGCAGAGGGGCTCAGAATGACAGGCCTTGGTCCTTCCTTAGTCCTTCTCGATTCTTTCCTATTTTTCTTCCTCCCCTGCCTATCCCCCAGCACCAGCCACTGTGCCCTACCACACGTCCAGGCTCTCTGTAACTCTTTGGCTGACCTTCAGGTGATGACAGAGTTCAAAATAAAGTTATAAAAGCCTTGTTTGTGGGGTCAGTCACATGACTCGTGGAGCAAAACTGTATGCAGGCAAGCTTGACAGTCTCATATGATTCCCCAGGACACACACAGGGGCAGATTCCCACAAGTTATCCTCTGATCTACACACAGGCACATACCCACACATGCATACAGAATGGAAAGCACAGTGTCTATTATAGTGAGGAAATAGATAGAAAGAAAAGACCCAACTTGACTATTTCATATAAAGATTCAAATTGGAAATAATACCTATATTCTCTAACATTCATTATTTTAAGTACATGAAACCTATAACTTCTACCCAGCATTTTAATCAGGTATTCCTTTGTTTAAGTTGTATTTCTCAGCTGGGTGTGATGATATACGGCTTTAATCCCAGCATTTGGGAAGCATTTGAAAAGTAGAAGCAAGCCAGGCGGTGGTGGCGCACGCCTTTAATCCCAGCACTTGGGAGGCAGAGCCAGGTGGATCTCTGTGAGTTCAAGGCCAGCCTGGGCTACCAAGTGAGTTCCAGGAAAGGCGCAAAGCTACACAGAGAAACCCTGTCTCGAAAAACCAAAAAAAAAAAAAAAAAAAAAAGAAAAGTAGAAGCAGATGGATCTCTGTGAGTTCAAGGCTAGCCCTGTCTACAACCCAAGTTTCAGGCTAGTCAGGGCCACAAAGTGAAACCGTGTCTCAAAACAAAAACTAAATGTTTCTCATCCACACATTGAAATAAGTAAACTTTATTTTAAGTATAAGTGCCTGCTTGTACAGATGTGTACCACGTGGGCAAGGAAGCCATGAGAGAGTATTGGGTCCCCTGGACCTGTAGTTATCATAGGTTATCAACTGACATGTGGGTGCTGGGAGCCACATCCAGGAAACGTCCTTAACTATGGAGCATCTCTTGAGCACCAAAGCAAGTAAATAGTTTGGAATCAAGACTGAGGGCATTAATTTTTCTTAAGAAGATTAATTTCAGCTGGGTGTAGTGGTGCACGCCTTTAATCCCATCATTCAGGAGGCAGAGGCAGGTGAATCTCTGAGTTCTGAGTTTGAGGCCAGCCTGGTCTACAGAGCAAGTTCCAGGACAGCCAGGGCTGCACAGAGAAATTCTGTCTTAGAAGAAAAAAAAAAAAGGAGGGGCGGGAGGAGGAGGAAAAGGAAGATTAATTTCAAATTATTGTTTTATCTTGTTAGATGTGTTTTGTTTGTTTGTTTATGTTGGGTTTTTTTTCCCTCCCAATTGCTGGGATTAAAGGCATGCTCCACCATTGTCTGGCATTGTATTTGTTTTGTTCTGGAGACAAAAAAATCTCAATATGTAGCCCAGGTTAGCTTCTTGATCTTCTTGCTTCATCCTGTCTAATGCTGAAATTACAGGCATGGAACACAATGTCCAGTGTTCATATTACTTTTTTGTTTGCTTACTGGTTGCTGTTGTTGTTTTAGATAAAGCTCTCATGTAGGAGCCCAGGCTGGCCTTGAACTTGTAGTCATCTTCCTGCTACAGCCTCCCAAGTGCTGCGGTTACCGGCACCAACTATCACATCCACCTCAAACGACTAATCTTGGCGTTGTCGTCAAATCTGACTACTTTAACCAGGCCCCGTGCCTGAATTCTAGCACTTAGGAGACTGAAGTAGGAGAATCCTGACTTCAAAAACTGTCTGGTAGCACATGCCTTTAATCCCAGCACTTGGAAGGCAGAGGCAGGTGGATCTTTGTGAGTTCAAGACCAGCTTTGTCTACATAATGAGTTCCAGGCAAGCCAAGGCTACATAATAAGACCCTGTCTCAAACAACAACAAAAATATTGAAAGGAATAATATTTGTGCTAGTGTAAAGTACATACTACATATGAAGTGCTGTAGCATCATTTGAGTGTAGAGTATGATAAACATCTATACTATAAATTCTAAAGTAAACACTAAAGTAATAATAGTAATAAAGCTATAACAAGTTAGGCCAACAAACAAAGACCTAAACTGTAATGATAAGACATTCTGGAGCCAGGGTTAGTAACAAAGCATGAGGGTCAGAGATGAGGGTCACAAGTTGGAGGCCAGCCTGGACAACATACTGAGACTCTGCTTTAAAAAAAAAAAAAAAAAAAAAAGTGCTCAAGTCAATTGAATGCAAGAGACATAAGTACCTCAAGTTCAAGACCAGCCTGAGCTACACAGTAAGTTCAAAGTCAGCGTAAACAAGAGCTCTGTGCATCTAAGAAAGTATGTGCAAGCCCCTGGCCTCAATCTCCAACATCAAAGAAAACAGATAGATAGATAGATAGATAGATAGATAGATAGATAGATAGATAGATAGATAGACAGATAGACAGATAGACAGATAGACAGATAGATAGATAAAATATATTAGCACTTAAGGTCAGTGTGGGGGCCCATCAAGGTTTCCTAGTGGCTTTACCAGTAGGGCTGCATAAGAGGATGATTGGACCACAGGCCTGGGTACCAGGTGTTGGGAAGGGTCTACACTTTTTATATCAATGCCAACTATTTTTTGAAAGAGCATTCAAGGAAGCAAAGAAAGATATAATGAGTAACATAATGACCAATTTCACGTACCACAGCCAAAAAATTCACATTAAATAAAGTGTATAAACACCAGTAATTAAAAGTCAGAGATTGTCAATCTGAAGCAAGAAAAAAAAAAAAAAAAAAAAAAGGAGCCAGAGAGACAGTTCAGCAGGTGAGGGTGCTTACCTCCAAAGCAGAAGGGTTCAATCCCTGGAACCCACATGGTAGGAGAGAACTGACTCCTACAAGTTGTTCATTGATTACATACGCACTGTGACATGTGAGCTCACACATATATATGCACACACAACGACTAATAATAATAATAATAATAATAATAATAATAATCAAAGAAGGAGAGAAAAGAGATGAGAACAATAACAACAAGTCTTAGCTTGGTTCCTGCTGCTGTGATAAGACACCACGATGAGAAGTGACGTGGGGAGGAAAGGGCTTCCTTGGCTTACAGCTTACAGTCCATCGTTAAGAGAAGCCACAGCAGGAACTAAAGCAGAGGCCTCAGAGCAGTGCTGCTTCCTGGTTTGTTCCCCATGGCTTGTTCAGCTGCTTTCATATACAACTCAGGACTGCCTGCCCGGGTTGGCACCACCCACATCAAGCATCAATCAAGAAAATGCCCTACAGACTTGCTTACAGGGGATCCAATGGAGGCATTTTCTCAACTGAGGTTCCTTTTCTGAGATAACTCTAGTTTGTACCACGTACACACACACACACACATATATGAAAAAGGAAAGGAAAGACCCCAGTAGGGCCTGTGGCTCCTACTTGTAGCCCAGAGTCCAGGCAGGAAGACTGTTTGAGCTCCAGGCCAACCTGGGCTATATTTTGCCGCCCTGACTCAGACAAACAAGCAAGCAAAAATGAAATCAAGAGATCCACTATAGTCGCGAAGCTAAAAATAGAACCCGGGGGCCTGGAGAGATGGCTCAGCAGTTAAGAGCATTTGCTGCTCCTGTAGAGGACCTGAGTTCAGCTGCCAGCACCCACCTGATGGCTCACAGACACAATATTCCAGTTACAGAGGATCCAATGCCCTCTTTTGGCCTCCATGGACACTGAACACACATGGTGCACAGACATACATGCAGGCAAAACACCCATACACATAAAATAAAAGTCAATAAATCTTTTCTTTAGGGCCTGGACAGATGGCTCAGTGGTTAAAGAGCACTGGCTGCTCTTCCAGAGGTCCTGAGTTCTATTCCCAGCAACCACATGGTGGCTCACAACCATCTATAGCGGGATCTGATGTTCTTTTCTGACATAAAGTTGTACATGCAGATAGAGCACTCATATCCATAAAATAAATAAATATTTTTAAAAAATTTATGTCAAAAGTTGAAAAATGAAAAAAGTTATGCCTTGTTAAAAATACCAAAAAGAAACTGAATATTAATGTCAAAGTAGATTTAATAGCAAAGATTATCACCAAAGACAATTTTTATGTTACATTTATATTAGAAAATTTTATTTTATTAAAAATAAAGGTTAAGGATTGGAGACACAGCTTAGCAATGTAAAGCACTTGTTTGCTGTTCCACAGTACCTGAGTTAGGTTCCCAGAATCTATGTCAGATGGCTCACAGCTGCCTGCAACTCCCAGTCCAAAGGACTGATGCCCTCTTCTGGCCGCTAAGGGTACCCACATTCATGTGCACAGACACACATACACAGAATTTTTTAAATAATTTTTTAAAAGTTAAGGGGAAAGTGTCAATTCTGGGGCTGGAGAGATGGCTCCAGAGTTAAGAGCACTTCCTGCTCTTGCAGAGTACCCAGGTTCAGTTCCCAGCTCCCTCATAGTGTCTCACAACACTTTAATTCCAGTTCCAGAGAATCTGACCTGGCCTCCACAGGCACCAAACACAAATGTGGTATGAATAAATATACACATGCAGCATGTAGATAAATACCAATACACATAAATAAAGATAAAATCTTAAAAAACATGAAAGTGTCAACTCATCAAAATGGTATAAAAATCCCAAATGGTTATGAACCAAATAACTAAATTTCAATATGGATAATAGAAAACCTGATTGAATTCTAGGTAAATAAATGCACAATTTCAGTCAGATTTCAATATCCCCTACAAAACTTATAAAATAGCTTGACAAAAAGTAAGAAAATACACAAAAGACTTGAAAAACACTGGCAACCAACCTGAATTCACTGACATTATGGAACACCGAACAACAGTAAGAATACACATTATTTTACAAGGGTTATTATGACAGACTACATCAGAAGGTATTTAAGCCTTAAAGAGTGACCACAGGCAAATTTAACTTAGAAATCAGGACCAGGCAGGAAGAACCAGTGTTTAATGTGAATGAGGCCCTGGTATCAATGCCCAGGATCGGGGAAGAAATTAAAAACCAAAAGTACATGTAGGAAATTCCCAGGTATTTGGAAACTGAACTCCTAAATGTGTGTATGCATACACACACACACACACACACACACACACTCACACTCACACACACACACACACACACACACACACACACACACACACACATAATAAAGAAAATAGTACAATGGAAACTCCCCTCCCAGGAATCTATGAGGTTGACCCTAGCAAAGACTCATAATAGTAGGGAATATAGAACTGGCCATGTTCCGTAACCAGGCAAGACTCCCAGTAGAGGGACTGGGACACCAACCCAGCCACAAAACCTTCAACCTACAATTTGTCCAGCCTGCAAGACGTTCTGGGGTAAAGGTGGCTCAGAACTTGAGGGAGTGGCCAAACTTGAGACCCATGTCACAAGAGAGAGCTCATGACTGACACTGCCTGGAGGGCTAGGAACCAGAGGCTGGACAGCCCAGAGACCTAGGATAGAACCGAACATGACCAGCAAAAAAAAAAAAAAAAAAAAGCTTAAGCGCACTGGCTGCTCTTCTGGAGATCCAGAGTTCAAGTCCCAGCAACCACATGGTGGCTCACAACCATCTCTAGTGGAATCTGATGCCCTCTTCTGGCATAAAGTTGTACTTGCAGATAGAGCACTCATTTACATAACATAAATAAATCTTTATAAAAAAACAAAACTAATAATAATAATAGCTATATAGATCAAGTGGATAAAATTTAAATAACCCCCTACTCTGACTAAGTGCAATACAGTAAATGGATTCAATTATCCAATCAGAAGACTAGGAGAGGCTCAATGACCTAAAAAACTCCACCTTTGTTCTTTTTGTTTGCTGGAGACAGATTCTCTCTCACTCTGTAGTTCAAGCTGTTCTCAATCCTCCTCCACTTCTCAAATGCTGGGATTACAAACACTTCACCAGCCTGCTCAGCTCCCTTCCCCGCTCAAGGGCACACACAGACCTGAACTAAAGCAGTGGAGACCGGAAGCAAAGCCGTGGAGAAGCTATTCCACATAAGATATTCCACACCGACCGAAGCTTAAAGACAACAGACAGAGCTGTGCAAATATCAGACAAAATCAACTGAGGGCACTTGCCACCAAGCTAGATGATCTAAGTTCAATACTCAGGACCCACATGTTAAAAAGAGGGGACTGACTCCAACAAATGATCTTCTGAACGCCACATGCACACACACACACACACACACACACACACACCACACACCACACACACACCACACACACACACACACATACACACACACACACACACACACACACACACACACACGCATGCACGCACGCACGCACGCACCAAAAAAATTAGTTCATTTTTAAAATCTGTAGTGTTGGAAAGATGACTCAGTGATTTACAGTGCTTCCTGCTCTAGCAGAGGACACCCAGTAACAAGATAGTTTGAACCGCAGAGTAGACCCTGTGTCAGAAAACAACCCCCACCCCCCCCCACCCCACCCCCCACCCCCCCCCCCCCCCTCACCCCCCCCCCCGAAAGAAGACCCAGCACTTAAAAGCCCCTTGCTCTTCATTTTTTTTTTTTTTTACAGAGGAGGCAGATTAGATTCCCAGCACCGATTCCTAGCACCCATAGGGTAACTCACAACCATCTGTAACTTCAGCACAATGGGATCCAAAACCCTCTTCTAGTCTCTGTGGGCACCAGACATGAACATGGTACACAGATATACATGCAGGGAAATATTTAAACACATTTAGAAAATAATAAATCAAAGAAATGTACAAGCCGGGCGTTGGTGGCGCACGCCTTTAATCCCAGCACTCGGGAGGCAGAGCCAGGTGGATCTCTGTGAGTTTGAGGCCAGCCTGGGCTATAGAGTGAGTTCCAGAAAAGGCGCAAAGCTACACAGAGAAACCCTGTCTCGAAAAACCAAAAAAAAAAAAAGAAATGTACAAAAAGGGGGATAGAGGTACTGGAGAGAGATGGCTCAAAGCACGTAAGAGTGCCCTCCTCTTGCCCTGTTCCGTTCCCAGCACATCGGGTGGTTCCTAACTGCCCAGAACTCCAGCTCCAAGGAATCCAGCACCCCTAGCCTCCCAAGGGCACTTGCACTCACATAGACAAATGCACACCACAGAGACACACATTCACATATGCAAAATTTCAAAAAATGAAATAAATGTCCCTCCCCCCCCCCCCAGACAGGATCTCTCTGTGTAGCCCTGGCTGTGCTGAAACATGCTCTATAGACCGGGCTGGCCTCAAACTCAGAGATCTGCCTGCCTCTGCCTCCCAAGTGTGGGGGAATAATAAAGTCATGCGCCACAACCGCCTATCAAAATAAATGTCTTTTTAAAAAATAAAATAAAAATAAATCTTTTGAAAAAGTTTAATGCAATGAAGTGTCAAGGAAACAAAAATCAAAACTACAGCAGAAGGGAGGGTTATCTGGGGGAGGAATGCACAAACAAGAGAAGGGGAAGAGGGGAAAGAAAATAAGAACAAAGTGTAAAGACATAGACATCAGAGTGAAATCTGACTCTTTGTATACTAACAAAAACAGCAGTTAAACAATCCATGATTATTCAGGTGCAGCAAAGCATTCCGGGAATCGCAGCACTCAGGAGAAGGAGATGGACGATCTGGAGTGAGCTCCCTTACAGTCATTTCAAGGCCAGCTGGACTGGGTGAGACTGTCTTCAAACCCACAAACAAACAAGAGCTCTGCTAGAATGGCATAGACTAGCAGTGTCGTGTGAGTACTGTCGAAGATTCTTGGGAGGAATCTTTGCAAGCTTAATATGTACCCTGTTCTAAAATAGGTATATATTATAATCTATAAAGTCACGTAACCCACCAAGCGCTCACTGGCTCACTGGATAAGCCTGGACCCTCCTGTGAATTCCAGCTCTTCCCTCAAAAAGATACCCCCTCCCTTAGAAGACTATGACCTTAGCTCACCAAAGCAAAAGAAAGCACAAATTACATAGTTTTCTCTGTGATGTTGAAGGAAATGGCAAATCGGAGCACATCCCCTTCCCCACATGGGCGATGTCACTAGGTTACTTTGCCCGCGGAAAGGTTAACCGCATCAATATCCAGTTTAGTCCAAGTTGGGAGGTGGGTCACATTCCTGAAATAGGTGTGGAAACAGCCCACTGTCACCACTGCCACCACCACCCCACCCCAGAGAAACCCTCTTTTGGGGGTGGGAGGGGGGACCCAGGGCCAAAGCCCTCCAGCTGAGCGAGACACGATTGCTCTGAAGAAACAATGTACCAAGAAAAATGAGGAGGCTACAGAATATGCTAAACTTTTGGCCAAGAGAATAAAGGAAACCAAAGAAAAATGCCAGGAACAGATTGCCAAGAGACAAACTGTCCTTGCTGAGAACTTCTACTTTTAACTCTGGGTCCAGTCAAAAATAAGTCTTTAAGAGTATCAAATAAATGATCAGACCTTGAAAAAATAATAAAATAAATCTTTAAAACAATGTGTGAATTCAGGAGGGGAAAATGGGGGCGGGGTAGATAAGGGAAGAAGTGAAGGGAGGGATTGGGGATATAGGTTTGATCAAAACACGTGACATGCATGAATGAAATTCTCGAAAAGAAAAAAGAATTTTAAAAATATCACTAGGCCAAGTGTGGTGGTACATTTCTATAAATCCTATGTTGGAGAGCAGCCTAGGCTACACAGTGAGTTTCCAGTCAGCACCAGCTCCTTGAGGGAAGGTGAGCCGATTCCGTGAGTAAAAGGGCTTACTGCTCAAGTCTGGTGCATTCCACCCCTGGAACCCAAGACAGAAGGAGAGAACCAACTCCACATGAGTACCATGGCACAAAACTGGCCACACTACTAATAATAAATACAATTCAATAATGAAAACACATGAAGGAATGGCAAGGTGGTTCAGCAGGGAAAGGTGGCCACTACCAAGGCAGATGACCTGAGTTCCATCCCTGGGACCTGTGTGGTAGAAGAAGAGAACCAAACTCCAAGCATTGTCCTCCATCATTGAGACACTTACAGACACACTGACCCAGACACACTGACCCAGACACACACACACACACACACACACACACACACTAAATATATAGGTGCACATAACACAAACTGGGAAGAGGAGGCAAGAGCATCTGTAGTTCAAGATCATCTTCTGTTACATTGGCTACATAACAAGTTCTGAGTTACAGGAGACTCTCATAAATAGATAAATTACAAATAAATAAATAAATAAATAAATAAATAAATAAATAAATAGGAGGCAGGGAAACAAATTAGTGAGTAAAGCATTCCATACAAGCATGAAGAGTTCAGATCTGCAATACCCACGTGTAGTAGTGGCAGCCCACCTGTTATAACCCACTACATGAGAGTCAGAGACAGGGGAATTACCACAGCAGGCTGGTATAAAGGTAAATAATCCTATTGCCGGGGGTTCTAGACAGCCTACTTTTGCTTTAAGGAACTCTCAAACTTTCCTCTGAAACTTTGAAAACCAGACGTCCATCATCTGCACTGCTCTCAGCATTATATTCCAAGGTCTTACGATAGATAGCTCATTAAACTCTGAACACTCAGTGGCCCCAAGTACCAAGTCCTTCCCCAACCCTCCCCAAACCATGCACAGCTCTGTCACAGCAATATCCCGCAAACCTGGTACATACTAACTTCTGTCACAGTTGGGGATTCTATTACTGTGATGAGCAGAAGTAACCTGGGGAAGAAAGTGTTTATTTCATCCTTACCAGCTTATGGATTCCCTAAGACACTGTCTCTACTCCTCAGGTTGAGCATGTTTACTGACAAGACCGTGGAGACAGTAAAAAGCTCAGTGATGCTCAGGGTTGGGGAACACAGATGAGGAGGCAGAGGGCTGTGATAACGGGTGGATCGTCATAGGTTTGTTCAGACCCATAGACTGTGAGACACAAAGAGTGACCCTGATGCAAACTATGGGCTTTGGTGATAATGACACATCAATCACAGCTAATGTCCACTCTGGTGTGACACATTGTTAGTGGGGAAGGCTATGAGTGTATGGGATATTCAGGTAAAGCTGTCCTAAAAATTTAGTATTTTTAAAAAATTGCCTTTCCATCTTTCAACCTATAAAACACTAGGTCTAAAAATATTGCATGGAGGGAAGGAATGCTTAGGGAAGTCTGGAGGACAAAGCAAGGGGGCAGGGAGGTTTGGACTTAGCTTTGGAATTCCTGAAAGTTTGCATGAACGTGCTTATTCAGTTCCATTATTGCTCAGGGTCTAGGGTGTTTTCTCCAAACTTTTGGTACCAACTCATTAGCAAGCTATGAAATTAGTTTTGTTTGTCATAACTAACATTTTTTACACAAGAATAGAAAAAGACATGGAAGGTACAAATGTAGAGTGGTGGCATTGTGCTTTCCTACCATGTTCAAAGCTCTGAGTTTCTTCTTCTACACCAGAAAGGGGAAAATCCTGGTACAGAACACATGGTAAATCTTGTTTTGTGGAATGTGTACTTAGATTTCTCTTATATACACTGGTTGTGTTAGTTACTTGTCTATTGCTGTGATAAAACACCATGACCAGGGTGACTTATACAAGGAAGGGTTTATTTGGGCTTACAGTTCCAGAGGGCTAGAGTCCATGCTGGTGGAGTGAAGGCCTGGTGCAGGAACAGGAGCCTGAACTGAAATCAGGAAGCAGAGAGAGTGCACTTGAAATCTTTCAAAGCAGGCCTTTAGTAACACACTTTCTCCAACAAAACTACACCTCCTAAGCCTCCTCAAACAGCTCCACCAAACAGGGACCAAGGAATCAAATGTGCGGGACTATGGGAGACATTTTCATTCAAACTACCACAGTGGTTCACAATCCAAGACAAGCATAGTTAGAGTTATAAAACCAGAGATCCTTCAGAAAGGGGTTACTCAGTTGGAGAATTAGCTGAGTTTGATGAGTCAAATGAAGTTTCAATATTAACACTTCACAGCCCATGCCCGCTGGTGTACTCTCTAATCCCAGCACTGGGAGCTGGGGCTTATGGGTAGAGAGAAGGTTGGAAATTAAGGAAGACCTGAGTTCCAGGCCAATCTAGTCTACATACAAATTCTAGACCACCCAGGGCCACAGAGTGAGAGTCTGTCTCAAAAAGAAAGGGGAGGGAGGATATTAAGGATATGCTCAATTAATTGTTTTTACATTTCATGTGTGTGTGTGTGTGTGTGTGTGTATTCATAAAACAGCTGCCTCTGCATCCCAAGTGCTGGGATTAAAGGAATATGGCGCCCTGCCCACCCTTTGTAGAGCTGGAGTTACAGGTGGTTGTAAGATGCCCAATAAGAGTGCTGGGAAATGCACCTGGGTATTCTGGAAGAATAGCAAGTGCTCTTAACTACTCACCTGTCTCTCCAGCCCCAGGTTTAACTCTTAAAACACTATCCTTTCCACTAAGACTTAGGAGTTTGGGGCTAGAGAATGGCTCATCATCGAGTTAAGAGCACTGGTTGTTCTTTCTAGAGGTCCTGAGTTCAATTCCCAACAACCATGTAGTGGCTCACAACCATCTATAGTGGGATCATATGCACAAAATAAATAAGTCTTAAAAAAAAAAAAAAGACTTAGAAATTCAGTTACATGTGATGGCTCAACCTGTTACTTACTTTTTTTTTTTTTTTCAGAAATCCAAGATCCTGGGTGGTGCATGCCTTTAATCCCAGCACTTCGGAGATAGAGGCAGGATTTCTGTGAGTTCGAGGCTAGTCTAGTCTACAAAGCAAGTTCCAGGACAGCCGGGTCCTTCCTTCCTTTAGAAAAGGACATGTGTTTATTGCAGGTTGTGGTGTTGTAACCCTGTAATCCCAGCATTTGTAAGGTGGAAGCCTGGGGATCAGGAGTTCAAAGTTAACCAGACCTACATGAGACTTCAGTCTATAAAAAGAAAATAATAAACAAGCAAGCAAATAAAGAGAATGTCTGGAGCAATGATTAGCCTCACAGAAAACAAAACAGAATGTTGCCGTATTAGCGGATGGTGTATTCAGATTTGCTATCTGCAGATTTTGTAATTCTTAGTTGAGAATTGTTTGCTGTGCCTTATAAATATTCTTTGAAGTAGGAGCCCTTGTATCAGGAAAATCATTTTCTTGGGATATTAATTCACATTCTTTGCCTGTTATTTATTTACATGACTTTAAAAGCAATTAAGACATTTAGAAAACACATTAAACTACAGATTAATGCGCATTTTTCTCTTGGACTATCTATCACTCAAAGGTTTACTGTACCCTTTTCCACCAGTGAGATAAATGTTTCGGAAGCAAAGAGGCATATTTCCTTTCTGTCTGGTTTCTTAGAATTCATTTAAACACGCTTATTGAAATATCCTGTCATGTAATATTTTAGCAAGATGCCCTAAATATATACAGCTTGCAGACGGTAAACATTGCAAGACAAGATTGCTACCATGTTTTCTTCCTTAGGCAAACAATAGCACGGGCAAAATGCCATGTGTAAACAATTGCAGAGGTATGTAAATGAAATTAGCATAGTGAAAGCTGAGGCTTAGCTGTTTTCTTCTGAGTCTTTTAAATAAGAGTGAATATTCAAGTAGCGTAAATGCTTTGGGACATCAGGGTTCTTTGTGAGTTTCTTTTCCTGGTTCCCGGAGAGGACTTACCGCCAAACTAAATACCACTTTCTCTAAACAACATCTGAGTCAGATCACAAAGAAAACACTTCCCTCTTTAAGACGTTGTGTTTAAATAAATTTAAATTCCTAAAGAGTCCCGGTGAGTTTGCTAAAACCACCATAGACGGAATACTCCCAATGTAGTTCCTTGAAACCCGTCTTCTGTTCCTAGGAAGGAAAGCTGCATGTCAAAACCAGGTCTGCCTTCTGTTAACTAGCCCGTCAGGACACTGAGCATAGAGCCATCTGAGCTAATACATGAAGATTCACAGTCTCTGGGCCATGGCTTAGCATAAAATATTCCGGGAGAGGATAAATATCGGGGGTAGCTGGCACCTTTTAGCAGCTTGTTACAGGTGGGGGTGGGTGAGCGGGCCTTGGACTGAAATCTCAATCTAGTCTACCTTCCCTTTGTGATACAGCACTGAGGACGAGGTAAAGCCTGCCAGTAGACTCTCAGTTTTGTTTTCAGCTTTAGGAATTTTATCTTCTTTATTCAAAGGGAAACAATTTTTATTTTTGTTTTTACATTTTTATTGTTAAAACTACAATATTGGTTCCCATAAAATTCATAGGCCTCAGTCAGTTTTCTGTTCCTGTGAACCCACCAATTAAATACATAACTAGTTTAACACCAAGAGTTAACAAAATTGCCCCCTTTCCCTTCCCAGACCGGCTTGGACCTGCCTCAGCCTGGAAAGTGCCGGGATAGGATTACAGGTGCATCACCACACCTAGCTTGAAAATATTCTTTTTAAAAGAAAGAATTCTTCCAGGTGGTGGTGGAGGCACACACTTTTAATACCAGCATTCAGGACACAGAGGCAGGCAGATCTCTAAGTTCGAGGCCAGCCTGGTCTACAAAACAAGTTCCAGGACAGCCAGAACAACACAAGGAAACTGTATCATGAAAAACAAACAAACAAAAAACAAAAAACAAAGAAACAAAAGGAAGGATTCCACCAGGATACAGACCAGTGGGAAAGCACTGGCCTGACAAGTTCAAAGTCTCAATACCTCAATTAAAAAAAAAAAAATCTTTCAAAAAAAATAATCAATAGACAAAAGAATTCCTTTAGTTGCTGCTAGGGGTTAAAGCAGTGATTGCCACACGCGTTCGACTAACTTTTTAGCTGTGTGACCACGAACACGTGACTTAATGACTAAATAATGAGGAGGTTAGCTGGATGTTGTAGTGCATGGCCAGTGTGTACACACAGTCTCAGCCTTTGGGAGGTGAGGTCAAGAGGGTCGAGAGTCCAAGGCCAGCCTCCTCCTTACATAGTAAGTTTGAGGTCAGCCTGGGCTAAAAGAGACCCTATCAACAAACACATTAAAAAAAAAAGAAAGAAAGAAAGAAAAAAAGAAAAGAAAAGAACCTACCAGTCAAGGTTGTTGGGAGAATTAAATAAAACTGTGTGCAAAGAAGGACCAGCTGCAGGAATGAGCACCCGGAAGCTTCACAGAAGGAAGGAAAGAAGACGGGATGCAGAGAAATGAAGGGAAGGGTGGGGGAGGCGGAAATGTGCCATTACAATAATCACTTCTTTCTTTTTTGTTTTGTTTTTTTGAGACAGGGTTTCTCTGTGTAGTTTTGGAGCCTGTCCTGGATCTCTCTCTGTAGACCAGGCTGGCCTCGAACTCACGGAGATCCGCCTGGCTCTGCCTCCCGAGTGCTGGGTTTAAAGGTGTGTGCCACCACTACCCAGCTACAATCACTTCTTG